>JAYMSP010000501.1:0-49288 GCA_036897095.1 Plantago elongata
TATATATGCATATATACATATATATATACATATATATATATATATATATATGTATATACATATATATATATATATATAAAAGATGTCCACTAAAATAGAGTACATGAACATATCCTCGAAAATTGGTGTTTCTATTATGATTTGATTGTTTATCCACCGATCTACTCAAAAAGTTCTCGTATATAAGTTTCAATAACGTTTTGATTTAAATATAAATTAATGAATGTTTTTTTTCACAATAGAGTTGAGATTTTGAAATAGGTCTAAGAAAATCGCATATAATAGTGATAAGATGTTCTGGATTATTTGTGTTATGTTTGAGCTTATATAGTAATGTTCCCAATTATATGCGTAACGTTTCGCTTGTTTTATTGATTTTATGTGATGATTTTTATAGTGTTTTAGATTTTTCAGCTACGAACTCAATGAAAAATACGATTTAATTTTAAGAGTAATGTATATAATGTTCTTGGTGATGTATGTAAGGTTTATGCTAATGCATGTCATGTACTTTGCACAGATAAATGTGAAGTTGAAGTTGACACGAGTCTTGTGGAGAGTTTTGGAGAATGACCAAATAGAAATTTTTAATAAGTTTGAAAATCACTCAAACAAGTCCATGTAATAGAAAAGTAATGTTGTTGGCAAAATATATTTGGGTGAATTTACATTTAACTCCCCTAATAAATTTCTTAATAACATCGTGGTCCCTTATATTTAAACAATAACATATCATTTCATGCAATTATACATAAATTACAAATCAGTTTAAATATTGCAGCCAAACACCTCATTAATTTAACCTTTTATTTTTCATTTGATTCTATTCTTTGCCTTTTATTTATTTGTTTTGATTTTTTTAATTTTTCCACGATTAAACAAGTGTAAGACAAGTGTCCGGTCTAACCTAAAATATTAATATATTTATATTCTTTTGGATTAAGTCATAATTGGCACGTGTCCTTCTATGTATGTGTGTGTACGTTTTTTTTAATTTAAAATTAATTATTAGATTAAAGGGAAGCTAACACATAAACTAATCTCAGCGCATGAAAACAATTATCAAACCTGAGAAAGAAAAAAAAACCGAATTTGTGATTTATATTTAAAGATCAATTATAAAAATATAAAAGATAGGGAGTCATCAGTTGTATATTAACTGGAGGTGTCTCACTTGTCATATACTTTAAAAAATTCCCAATAAATTATATTTTATTAAAAAATTATTCCAAGAATTACTATCAATGTCCTATTTTTCTTATGTTGAAGGACTTGATGGTGGTGAGTGATGATTAAATAAGAGAAAAGTAAAGCTTTGTTCTCTTCAATTTAAATTTACTGAACTGAACTGAATAGAACTGAACGGAATAGAACTGAACTGAACTAAAATGATTTGAACTGAAGTGTAGTGTAAATTATAACTAAACAAGTTGAACTGAACTGAATTGAATGCGTTTTGAGTTGAAGAGAAAAAATAGGAAGGAGGAAATGATAAAATGCAAAGGTTTAAAATAAGGTCATGTTTGGATGGCAAAGTTGGAAAATAGAAAATGGACCAATATGTAATTGTTGAATATAAGGGACCTGGATGAGAAAGAGGTGTTTATTAGGGGAGACATATGTAAATTTCTCAATATATTATTAACTTTAGTGTTGTTCTTATCTATGTTGGTAATGTTTAAACTATTTGTGTAATGCTCACAACTATTTTGTAATATGTTCTTAGATATATGTGTATGGGGTTTGATTTAGAGCATAATGTGCTTAATTATATATGTAATGTTCACGACAATTTGAGTAATGTTTCACACTATATGATTAACGTTCCTTCTATTTGTCTATTTGTTTGACATGACAACTCGTTTTTTGATTTTGTCTGAAATGGATCTGCGCACAACCCACTAAATTATATAACCCGCCCATCAACCCGCAAAATTAATTGAAAGCATGATGATTCACTTATTTGAGTAATGTTCAGGCGTATTCGACTAATATTTTGGCGTATTTGTGTAATACCCAACATTCCACATCGCTTGTCAATGGAAGGGATGAAGGGTATATATGCAGACCACCACTCTCTCCTATGGTATGAGGTCCTTTAGGAAAACCTAAAAATAAATCCGTGCGGACTTCGGTCCAAAGCAGACAATATCATACCGAGTGGTGGACCAGCCATGAGTAACCTTGTCGGTCCAACGGGTCGGGTCTCAACCCATTAGTGGTCGGGTCGTTACAAATGGTATCAGAGCGGGACTGTCCGGAATTGCGGGAACTAAGTGTCATGCAGGACAAAGTGCTACACTGTATGGGCGGTGGGAGCCACCTCTTGAACTCGTAGGGGCCACCTCTAGAGTCCTGCACGGATGGTAGGGGCCACCTCGAGAATTTAAGGGGGGAGATTGTAATACCCAACATCCCACATCGCTTGTGAGTCGAAGGGATGAAGGGTATATATGTAGACCACCACTCTCCTATGGTATGAGGCCTTTTGGGGAAACTCAAAAATAAATCCGTGCGGGCTCCGGCCCAAAGCGAACAATATCGTACCGAGTGGTGGGCCATCCATGTGTAACCTTGCTGGTCCAACGGGCCGGGTCTCGGCCCATTAGTGGTCGGGTCATTACAAATGGTATTAGAGCGGGACTGTCCGGAATTGCGGGACAAAGTGCTACACTGTATGGGCGGTGTGAGCCACCTCTTGAACCCGTAGAGGTCACCTCTAGAATCTTGCACGGATGGTTGGTCCCGAGACAACCCCAAGAAAGCTCGACGAGGACGTCGAGAGTTTAGGGGTGTAGATTGTAATACAATCGCTTGTCAGTTGAAGGAATGAAGGGTCTATATGTAGACCACCACTCTCTCCTATGGTATGAGGCCTTTTGGAGAAACCCAAAAACAAATTCGTGCGGGCTCCGATCCAAAGCGGACAATATATACCGAGTAGTGGTCCAGCCATGAATAACCTTGCCAGGTCTCGGCCCATTAGTGGTCGAGTCGTTACAATTTGAGTAATGTTTATTATCCAGAAAAGACAAATATAATGAACAAAAATCAAAACGCCCAAAATCGTTTTATAACCCGGAAACCCGCGAGATTTTTTTACCCGGTTCGCCGATCCGCGAGAAATGAAGGCAAATGAGACAAATTGCAATTTAGTCCATCTTTTCCGTCTCAATTAATTGTTGGTCTCTTAGAAGACTTTGTGTTTGGTTAATAACATTGATAATTTTATTGACAATATATGTCTATCTCTATATAATTTATCTAGAGACCATGTCAAATGAGACTTACTTAAGTAATGGGGTAAAATATTAAATATACGTCTCTAAATCTAAACATGTATGTACTAATGCTCTATTCTATTCATCTTAAAACTATTTAATTTCAATTTAATTCAGATTCATTCTGTTTTGTTCAATTTAGTTTTTCTTAGTTGTTTTTTCTATAACTGTTCAGTTTACTTCCATTCAATCCAGTTCAGTCCAAACGAAGAAAACACGACCTAAAATATGATTTGAAAATACGGTATGTAATTAGAGGTGGACCCAAAAATTGAATTTGAATGAAATAAAATTAAATTTAAAATATGAGATTATTTAAGGTATTTGAATATTTAAGGGAGTAAAATTAGAATTAACAAAAATATTACATATTCAACTCAAATTCTATTATAAATAGTCCGATTTTAAATTTGAAGGGTACAAGTCCCCTCAATATTTCCTAATGACTCGACTCCTGTGTGTAATGGTATTATTAGTAAAAGGCACTAGTAATATTCGGAAAAAGGAATGTGAGCATGAAACATTAGTAGTAATAATAACCGGAAGTGGATATTTAACACAAAAGTAATAACAAATTAAATTCTCTTTGTGTGAGAGCTAATCCTCTGGCTGGAGCTGGGTTCTCTTCTGAGTGAGAGATCCATCCCCCTTTGCTTTCTCTTTTCCTCCTCCACTCCCAAGTGAGTTCAGCCCCCGTGAGGATCCAGGGAAGTTTCTTGCTCATTCTCGGTTGTAGGCTGTAACTCGTGTCTGGTTTATCTTGCCCTTTTTTTAAAAAATTTAAAAATTTAAAAATTCACTTCTTTAAGTTTCAAAATATTCTCTAGTATTTATTCTATTTATCCTTTTCTCTGGCCACCCTAATCTTCTGGTGTTTGGGGAGTCTTTTCTCTTTTTCTGTGGTGTTTTATACAGGTGAATCCTTGTTCATTTTGGCATCTTCTTTGTACCATAGTCTCTTTGCACTTTGTTGGTCCTTCAACTGCTATCCCATGGACAGTGATCTTCTGGAGGAGTTGGGTTCATCACTCTGGTTGACGTCGGATGAAACATAGGAAGTTGTCATCCCTACGGATCTACGGCAGGAGGGTATGACGAACTATGCGGTATGCCTTATGGGCAGGGTTCTCACAAGGAAAAATGTGCACTTGGAATCTTTTGAGAAGGCCATGTTGGGCGGCTGGAATTTGGTTATGGGGGCGAAGTTCTAGAAAATCGGTGAGGATAGGTTCTTGATTCAGTTTGGTCACGCGACGGAGAAGGATCGTACTATTTGGAGAGGACCGTATTGACAAAAATCTTGTTGTTATCCATTCCATTACGACTGAAGATGATCCATTAACTATGTCACTTGACTACAGTGACTTTCATGTCCATGTTTCTGGGTTACCTTTTGGCTTCATGCAACAACCTATAGCAGAGCATAATGGTAAGGCATTGGGGAGATTTGTTGATTTTGATGAGGCGGCGCATTGAAAATCATCGGAGTCGACTATGAGAATCCGGTTAGCATTGATGTTACTAAACCAATACCTAGATTCATGTACTTGACAGGTCCAAACCAGCTGGAACTCAAGATCACCTTCTCCTACGAGAAGATGCCAAACTTTTGCTACTATTGTGGCATGCTGGGACATCTTGTCCATGATTGCCCTCTTTGATTAGACATTATTGGTGCGAAGGATCGTATCGATGAGCGGAAACTAGCTTATGGAGATTGGTTGAGAGCTACTAATTCCTCGGGTAATGCTAAGGTCATTCATGGCAGTCTAGGATCGACGGCTCATACAGTTATCGGAAGGATGGCACCAAAAGATCCTGACTTAGCGAGGGGTATTTTGGGAAAACCCCCGAGAAGTGGCGATTATGGGAAAGATACTGGAATACCTAAAATCCCGGAGAAATTAAATTTTTGAAATTAGTTAGTTGAGGAGAATGGTGGATCCTCTGGTAGTCAACATATTCGAATAGGCTCTGAGGATAAAGGAAAGACGATTTTAGTGGAGCCAGTTACTCATAACCCTGCTTACATTATCCCACCCCCGCGCCCTCCCTCTAACCCCCAAGCCCAACTGATTGTTTACCAAAGCCCATCCCGATCAGACCCAGACCCAACCCTAATGGACCGAAACATGAGTGATGTTTACCTCCCCTTCACACCACAAGCCCAACTAGTCCCAATAATCCACACCCAACACAATACCAACATGATACTAACACACTTCCGTTGATCCAATACGAACCCAACATCCATCTATCACCATCTCCTTTACCTTCCCCGACTAGTCAGACCAGTCAACCATTTCCAATTCACAGCCCCGTCTTCCAATCTCACCCATGCATCATCCGAAAATTCAAACTTGTTGAATTACCCATATCCATTACCACCAGCCCGACTCCTTTCCCCACCACCAACCCCGGTCTAGCAGCTAAGAAGAGGGGCAGACCGTGCAAAACTCTGAAACCCATTGGCGCGAAGACCAAGATAGTGGTACGCAAAGATAGGAACAATGGAAGTAGTAAGAAACTTAGGATTGAGAATGCTGACCGAAACTTGATACCAGAGGCGGGAGCTGCTGAGCAGCCTGTCTGTTCCAATGAGTATCTTTTCAAGGAACTGTCAAGGTTTGGGGAACCTTTGGACAGTTCGAGCCCTTCACGAGGTTATTCACAAGTTTAATTTCCTTGTGGTCTTTCTTATGGAAACCAAGGTAAGAGACCGTGAGATTGACAATTTAAAGCGTAGTTGGGATTTTTTTTGGTATTTCTGTTAGTTCGATTGGCCAATCAGGAGGATTGGCACCTTTATGGAATAAAAAGGTGAACTTGATGGTGCAAAGCTACTCTAGGAATCATATTGATGCAAATGTTGATGTGGGTGATGGTAGGGGTCTTTGGCGACTTACCGGATTTTATGGGGAACCGAATGCAAGTCTAAGGAAACGTACTTGGAAGTTACTACGGGATCTGGGAGAAGTTTCACATTGTGAGTAGGTGTGTATGGGGGACTTCAACGAGATTCTTACTCATAGAGAGAAGATTGGAGGGAGAAAGACACCGGAGTGGAGGCTTCGGAATTTTGGGGAGACATTAACTCACAACGATTTATTAGACTTGGGGTACGAAGGCTATCAATATACATGGTGCGATAAACACTCAGCTCCAGCCACGATCAGAGAGAGACTGGACCAGGTAGTATGTAGGCAAACTTGGATGTTTCGATTTCCCCATGCCCAAACTCAGCACATGTCCACCAGAGCCTCAGACCATATCCCTATTTTATTACATCTGGGCCGCATTACACGAAATCAGAAGAAGCCTCCACCACGCTTCAGATTCGAAGCAATGTGGGTTAAAACCCAGGACTGTGACAATCTGATTCGCAAAAACTGGAGTGACGATTTGGGTTTGTTGAATAACATTGGTCAATGCAGAGTTGGGTTTATAAACTGGAACCGGGAAACGTTTGGAACATTAAACAGCAGCTGCGAAAATTGGAAACAGAGATTACACATTTACAGAGAAGTGTCCTTATTAATTCTATTCAACATCAAATCAAAGAAAAGAAAACCCAGATGGAAACGTTGCTCGACAAGGAAGAAACAATGTGGAGACAAAGGTCCCGAGTGCAGTGGATGTCGGATGGAGACCGTAATACCCGGTTCTTTCATCAGCAGGCTACTAATCGAGCTCATCGGAATGCAATAAGGGACTGGGAAACTCGAATGGTGACTGGTGTGAAGATCCATCAGATATGGCAAATATTGTGAATGAGTATTTTTCGGGGATTTTTTCTTCACGGAAGCCAGTAGCAGAGGATATTGATGGGGTGCTTGAGACTATGGTACCAAAGGTGGATGCGACTATCAACGAGGAATTGCGCCAGTTATTCACTCCAGAGGAGGTAAAAAAAGGCTCTTTTTGATATGTATCCCTTAAAATCCCCTAGCCCCGATGGAATGTCTGCTTTTTTCTTTCAGAAATTTTGGCATATTGTTGGCAATAATGTGATTAATTGTGTGCTTGCCATTATGAATCATCATATACTTGAATCCCAGCTTAACTTTACTCATATTATCCTTATTCCAAAATGTCAAACACCAGAATTGATTTCGCAATTTCGACCCATTAGTCTTAGCAATGTGATTTTCAAAATAGCTTCTAAAGCTATTACCAATAGACTAAAACATCACATGTCCTCGATTATTGCTGAAACCCAGTCTTCTTTTGTGCCTAATAGACTTATTACTGATAATGTTCTTGTTGCTTATGAGGTGAATCATTTTCTTATACAAAAAATAAAGGGCAAAGATTGTTTTATGACTTTAAAGCTAGACATGAGTAAGGCTTATGATAGAGTTGAGTGGTCTTTCCTGGAAAGAGTACTTATTAGATTAGGCTTTGAGATTCACTTTGTGGAACTCATTATGTTATGTGTGCGAATTGTTCAGCATTCAGTCTCTATCCATCCAGAGAGGGGTATTCGGCAAGGGGATCCTCTTTCTCCTTATTTATTTTTATTCTGTACTGAGACTTTTAGTTCTCTTGTTTTGGATGCTTAGGGGGGGGGGGGGGGAGGTGTTGACTGGGGTGGTCGTTAGCCCTAGTGCACCAATGATCCCCCATCCTTTATTTGTTGATGATACATTGTTATTCTGACGTGCTTCTGTTGAGTCAGCTACTGCAGTTTCTGATATTCTAGATAGGTATAGCCGTGCTTCGGGGCAGGAGATTAATTTGGATAAATCTACAGTTGTCTTTAGTAGAAATACCCCGAGGTGGAGGATTGAGGAAGTGAGAGGAGTCTTACCTGTTCGAGTTGTTGATAAGCATGAGAAATATTTGGGTTTGCCTACAGAGATGTGTAGATCAAAACATGAAGTTTTTAGTTGGCTTAGGGAGAGAATGTGGGAGAAAACACAGGCTTTGGTGAGAAATTTTTATCTAAAGTTGGTAAAGAGATCATTATTAAAGCAGTCCTTCAAGCCATCCCTACCTATGTTATGTGTTGCTTTAAACTCCCAGACTACCTCCTTCGTGAGATTGAATTATAGCCAAGTTTTGGTGGGGCAATGGGAATGAGAGGAAAATTCATTGGATTAATCGGGATTCACTGGGCAATAGTAAGAGAGATGGGGTATGGGTTTTCGTAATCTTCGTGCTTTCAATGACGCGATGTTGGGGAAACAGATTTGGAGGATCTTACATTCTCCAGATAGCCTACTTAGCCGTGTCTTAAAAGCCAAATACTTTCCCTCTTGTGATGCCCAACCAAAATCCAATGCATCATTTACTTGGAAGAGTATTTTTAATACCATTCCTCTAGTTACTAATGGAGTTCGGTGGAGAGTTGGGAACGGCGCACAAATCAGGATGTGGGGAGACAATTGGGTGCCAAGGGATTATGGACTGCAGCCGTTTACCTCAGATTTATATGATTTAGGGGACGCCACTATGTCTAATATGTTCGAACATAATGGAAGTTGGAATGTGAGTCTGGTTAATACACTTCTCTGGGAAACATATGCCAAACGGATCATGTCCCTTCCGTTGGCCACCCAGCAGACCCAAGACTGCCACATTTGCACTATACTCGCCACAGATTTTATTCAGTAAAGTCAACCTATTTCTTGGCCAGACATCTACGGAAACAGGAACACCAAAATCGTGTGGGTAGTGGCAGTAACCAACATGAACAAAATTGGGATTTTGTTTGAAATTGAAACTTCCTAACAAGATTCGAGTATTTTTTTTGGCATATGTTAAAGCTTGCTCTCCCCATTCGTGTTAACTTGCGCGAGAGGAAGATTATCTGTTATTTGTCATGTGTGTGGTTGTGGTGAAGAATATATGTTGCATGTTTTTCTGAAATGCCATTATGCTCGTATTTTTTGGGCCCTTTCCCCATTATCTAACATTATTTGCACCTCAACTGGCAGCACTATTGGTGACTGGATCCACTCAATCCGGAGTCATACATCCACATCAGACTTTGAGACATTTGTTGCATCGTGTTGGATCATATGATCGGATAGAAACAAAATTTTGCATGAGGAACGCGACTATGATCCTAAGGAGGCAAATACCTTTGTGGCCCAATATATTAGCCGATACAAAGCAGCTCAGTAACATGGTTCGACTTTCCCCCCACATGAGACACCCCAAACGGAATGGCATTCACCGTCGGGTAATGTACCTAAATTCAACTTTGACGCTTCAATTTCCAAACACCCACCTTTTGCTGGAATTGGTGGTTGAACGGGATCGAAATGGTACCGTTAAAACTTGGAGAAGATGTAAAATTCCATTTATACAAGACTCCGAAGTTGCAGAGACTCTGGCAGCCAAACAAGTGGTCCTTCTTGCCCATCGAAAAGGCTACTGGCAGGTCCACTTCGAAGGTGATTGCAAGAATGTGATTAATGCCATTCGTAAGCCGAGCCAAGCTCCATCTACTACTGCACCTTTGATTCAAGATATTCGTTATTTTGGTTTACTTTTTGATTCTATTCATTTTTCATCTGTTTCGAGAACTTGTAATCACCTTGCCCATACTCTAGCACAACGAGTTCCCCATGACCGTGAGGGTGAGGTTCTTTGATTTGTTTTTTCCGTTTAACTCTGTAATCCTCCGTTTAATAATGCAGCATTTACTAAAAAAATAAAAATAATCGGAAGTGTGTGAAAAAGGTGAGAAACGAAACGAAACAAATTTCAGGTTATTTACTCGAAACAACACACTTTTTCTTCTTTGTTCAACAAAACATTCATCAAATTCCAACACTTTTTCCCTTTCCTCACACTCAGTCTTTTACTTTCCTTCCACCTAGGGTTCGCTGTTGTTGCTGCTGTGTTTTCTCTTCTTCATCTTTGCCTAGGGTTTTGTAGTTTTCTCTACTTTCTTTGTTATTGAAATTTCAATTTCGAGATCGTTTGATTGAGGCTTAATGACCCAAGGATCGAGGTTTAATCAACTGGAATGTTAATTGCAACTTGCTTTTCAACACTAGAAACATGCATTTTGCCAAGCTCGATGATTCTCCAATGTTCCGTAAACAGGTTCATTTTCGTTCTCGTTTTGGTTCCTCGTTTCAGTTCAGCTGATTATTTTTATGCTTGATTAATGTTGCTGCTGTTTTCTACCGATATTTATGCTGGTTTTGACAACTGTTGCTGATTGATCCACTCTGCATTTACTGTTCATATATGAGATTGATAGATTGTTTTCCTTTTTACTCAATTAGACTGTCACTTAATTTACTGTTTCTGTCACTCTGAAGTAGTTGATGATTACTCTTTTCTGATATAACGTCCATCTCATTATAGGTGGAAGTAATTACTAGTTCGGTTTATGTTTTTCTGAGCATTTTATTAAATTCATTTGCGAGATGGCGAATACTGAAAAATCTGGACCATCTCAACTTTAATTTCATGTGTTCAGGAGGAATGAAAATGTTGCCTATTGATCATTGGAGTTGATGGTTTTCTGTCAACCACTGAGAAGCTATAGATTGATTGTTTGGAAAAAAAAATTTCGTTACAAATACTAACTTAATATTCTATGATATTAGAAATATGTTTTGAACAAGCAAGTAGTTCTTTACAACTTAGAATGATTTGAGTTTGTGAGAATTCTCCCTGATTGAGTTTAGAGAACCTTGGTTCATCATGCTGGCCATATGCAACTCTGTCTTCTATATGCTTTCAGTAAATTCCTTTGCTGACAGCATCTTCTATCATATTTGATTGCCGAATTTCCTTCCCTAGTTTCATGGAAGTTGTTCTGTGTTTCTGTGAACAGATACAGACATTGGAGGATGGTTCTGAGTCTCTGAGAGAAAGATGTTTGAAGTTCTACAAAGGATGTCGAAAATACACGTGAGAACATTTTGTTATATGTGTTGCGTTTCAGTATTGACATGTACCTACTTGATTGTTTGCATCTGGACATGCTCAGGCACAGTCAGCAATGAAACCAGCATCCTTCTTGTTATCTATTATTTTGTGAAAGAGAGCATATCTAATAGTACTATAAATAGAGATTTTCAATTCGCCAAAAGCCCAAAAGCAAGAGCAAAAAAAAAAAGGTTTACGCAAAGTTAGTGAGTTGCAAAAGCTCGACCGTTTTCAATAGCAATAGAATTGTAGAAACACAAGAGTCTAATTTAAGAGCATTGATAAGTTATTGTCGTTAGACATCTCTCCTGTCATCCTTACAGTAGCTTTCATTACCATCTACCGTTTTTCTGGTGATATCAACTCGGACTGGTAACTTGGATCTTGTAAATTTTTTTCTGACTCGTAGATATTTTTAGTTAATCTGTCCATTTAATGATTATAATCGTGCCAAATATGACAACAAAGTAATAGCAGATTCATAGAATCTAGATCGAAGATTAGGTCTTTTAAGTATTTTAATGTAAAGCTTGTTTATGTAGAGTTCTCTTAATTCTCATCAAAGGTGTCTAGTCAGTTTTCTGCCTTGAACCATTATATGTGATGGGAATGCCTTCTCAACAACGTTGCTGGATCTTGTTTAAAATAAAATATCAATTACTTCAGCTCTGCTTCGACCCATTCTTTGCTTCAATCAACTGTCCATTAAAATTTGAAAAACGTACTGATTTTGATTCTTGTCGTATTATATTCATTTCTAAAGATCTCTGTCGCTCATTTATCTTATTCCACCCGCAGTGAAGGGCTTGGCGAGGGATATGATGGAGACATAGCTTTTGCGAGTGCCCTGGAAATGTTTGGTGGAGGGCACAATGACCCCATAAGTGTTGCTTTTGGAGGTACATATAGCTTTTTGCTTTCCTTTATTTGTTTTAATAAAAAATGCACATATACATCATATGAATAAAACATTAATTAAATGCTGTGATCATTTGTGCTTCGATCTTGTAGCAATGCCATTTTTAGCAGCCATACACACAATACCTTGAATTTCAACAGACTAAGATAATTTTTTATTTTTTTTTTGGGTGGAAGCTCTATGTAGTTAAGTTAGTTGCTTGAGTTAACATAAGAGGTTTAGTAGTTCGCATTGCTTTAGCTAAACTGTTACCTTGTTGTTCTGTAACTTGTTATAGGAATTAAAAATACATAAGAGTTAAGCTGAACCAAGAGTGTCTACTTTTCTGAATTTCCTCACATATAAGCAGTCTTGTTCTATAGAAGCTGAGCTTATTGATGGTTACCAAATTATCTGCTTTTATGTGGGCATATGAGCTTCTATGAGTATTTGATTAGCAATGGTGCTATCATTTTAATATTTCAGGCCCTGTCATGACAAAATTTACAATTGCATTGAGAGAAATTGGGACTTACAAAGAAGTTCTTCGATCACAGGTATGCTAATATAGTGTGTGTTTGCTGAGAAATTTCCTTCCGAATTTATAGGCTATATCTAGCAAATTAAATCAGCATGTTTTGGCCCTTTTAAGACATCAGGATGGACACAATAGTAGGTTTGTGATATGGACAATTCAATTCTGTTCAAGTTTAGCATATAGTACATCCTTTCTGGTCTGTGAAGTTGAATTTTGAATGAGAGGTGTATCTGCATTTGGTCCCGAACAGTTGCATGCCATTCCATGTTTGTTCTCAAACACCATATCTCTGTTGATCATCTGTGCTTATTGACTGAAATTTCATTCTCCATTAAGATATTTATTCTTCCTTCTTCGAATTTCTTCCTTCACAAGCCACCAAGACATTGATAAAATCTGTTGTCTTTAATCCTTCATTCCCATGTTCATGATTTAATACAAGCCTTATATTAATCAGATAGATGAGTAGATAGAGTGAGTTAAGAGCCTGCATCTCTAGTACTGTTCACAAGGTACTCTGATTTGTGTTCAGGTTGAGCATTTGCTGAATGGTAGATTGCAGCAATTTGTGGATTATGATCTACACGATGTAAAGGTACCATGTGCTCTATTTAACTTGAAAAGTACTCTGATTGTGAAATCACAAAATTATTTTCAGCTGCTACTTGCTCTATTATGGTGGATGGATACTGTGTTTGTTGATGAAATCTTGTTCAGTGGCGTTCATGAAATAGATTACACTCTCAATCCTGGCCCTTCTTGGGAACACATTTAATCTGTTATTCCAGCATGTATTTGTATGTTATCCTTTTTCTCTATTGTTGGCACGCCCAATCATTTGTGTGCTAGAGACGGTATGCTGTTATACAAATTCCCAATCTTATTGTTGGAATTTCACCATTCTAGTTAGCCAATTAATCACCTGGCGTGTTGTTTGCTTGAATCCTTGTGTATCTTGGGTGAGGTGTCTTCATTGGATTTCCTCATATGAATCATCTCTAACTGTATGATGTTCCTATCTATGTTGACTTGGTGGCCTCTAGTGGGCCCATTATACCAATTAACCTAATTGTTACTTGGCTTCATCAATGGATTTTCTCATGCAGGAGGCACGGAAACGATTTGACAAGGCCAGCCTTACATATGATCAGGTGATCTTAATCAAAGTTCCTGAAGAGTTAATTACTTTTCAAGAAACTTGAATTGTTTGACTGCATCTGTGTTTCTTTCCAATTCTAAGTAAAATATTATGTACAGGCTCGTGAGAAGTTCCTCTCGCTTAGGAAAGGCACGAGGAGTGATGTGGCTACCATCTTGGAGGAGGTAAATTTGCAACTCTAAGCATCAAATCAAAGTCATTAGGTTTCATCTCAAATAATTATCTAATATTACCTGGAATACATCCAGGAGCTTCATAATGCCAGGTCAACATTTGAGCAAGCTCGCTTTAATCTGGTATGTAGTGTTGTATTATTTCTGTTATATAATTTCTCTGTAGAAAATGATGATTTGCATTATCGAGAATCCTGACCTTGGATTTTGATTAATCAGGTAACTGCTCTGTCTAATATTGAAGCAAAAAAACGGTTTGAGTTCTTGGAAGCCGTAAGCGAGACTATGGCTTCTCACCTTCGGTATTTCAAACAGGTAATGCTATATTGTACAATCTCATAAATTTAAGTCCAAGTATGCCTCTTTCAAGTGTATTGAGTATGTGATCACATGTAGGGTTACGAGCTGTTGCATCAGATGGAACCATATATTAATCAGGTTTGTACTAATGTCTTCCATCTTGATTGTGGAGGCGTTATGATTCCTTGTGATATAATCTATTAAATTGTTAGGGAAGATGATGGAGAATAATCTATATCTGTTAACTAACTTTGGCAGAATACATTCGAGAAAAAAAAGAGAAATAAGCTGTTCTTAATATGTTAGTTTTCAAATTAACGAGTTTGGATGGTGATGTTTTCATGGTGTAGGTGTCGACCTATGCAAAGCAGTCAAGAGAGCGATCTAATTATGAGCAGGCTGCTCTAAATGAGAGAATGCAAGAATATAAGCGACAAATTGATAGAGAGAGTAGGTGGTCATCACATGGTTCCAATGGATCTCCTAATGGAGATGGAATACAAGCCATTGGAAGGAGTTCGCATAAGATGATAGATGCCGTCATGCAATCTGCTGCAAAAGGAAAGGTAAAAGAGGTTAACTGTTATTTTTTTTGAAACGACAAAGGTGACTCGAACCCCGACCTATTGGAAAGAGGTTAAGGCTTATGCCGACCCTTGAATATCAACTTTTGTAACTAAAACTGCATGCTCTCACTCTGTTGTATGGGATGAGAGCCTGACATCTGCATGAGTTGCATGCAACATTTGCCAAACCCCCTGTTTAATTTTTGTTTGCACGAAGTCCTGGTGTTTTGAGAAACTATGCACCAAAGCCACTCTGTTTTCTTTTTTCTCAATTTTGGTTTCTTTTCTGTGTTTCGTCTGCACTAAAACTTTCTAAATTTGGAAATAGAAGAGCTTTGGTGCAAATTTTGAGACTTCGGGGCTTTCCACACAATAAATTGATGCAATAATCTGATACAAGTGATAAATATTAAATAACCAAGGACAAAAGTGATTTTTCGTTCATGTACATATGTGATGATGTCTGAAGCTACAAATTCTGTCAGGTACAAACGATCAGACAAGGATATCTTTCCAAACGTTCTTCAAACCTAAGAGGTGATTGGAAGAGAAGATTCTTTGTCCTTGACAGTAGAGGAATGCTATACTATTATCGTAAACAGAGTAGCAAACCTTCAGTGAGTAATGTTCAGTTTATACACACTCAATCTCTCAGTCATGAATACCTGTTTTTCCCTTGGCATATTTCTTTTATCCTTCTAACCAAATATCTGTTCTCTGTAGGGGTCTGGGACCCAACTTACTAGTCAAAGGAATAGTTCTGAACTGGGTTCTGGGTTGCTCAGTCGTTGGTTGTCTTCTCATTATCATGGTGGGGTACATGATGAGAAATCTGTTGCACATCACACTGTGAACCTGCTGACCTCAACAATAAAAGTTGATGCCGACCAATCTGATTTAAGGTTTTGCTTCAGAATCATATCACCAACGAAGAACTACACATTGCAGGTCTGCTGATTGTTTATTAGGCCTTCTTTATACAGGGAACAATTCATAAGATCCTCAGACTATGCCATTTTCCGAGGTTTATCATGACGCTAATGGATTGTGGCTTGTCCCCTAACATGACTTGTGTGCTAAAATCTGCAAAAATGTGTCTGCCTATGAATGTTTGGGCATGCCTGTTGACTCACAATCATTATGAGTATGTGGGGTTAGCCTCCTGTCCCAAATTTTCATAAATGGAAGCTGGATTAGCCTCTTTTTTTTTGCAATTTAACGCATGCATAAAATATCCATGTCAATTTGAAGTTAAATAATTAACTCTGTATTATATATGCCGATTCATTAAGTTATGGTATTATCTTTTAAAAAATCAAACAGGGACAGAAGATGCACACATTGTATGTTTGGGGGCATCCAGCAAATAAATTCATAGTATGAGGGGCATTTCATACAATCTATACATATAGGGATCGAGCCACATGTACACACCATGTTTGAGTAGGCTGAAGATTTTTTACCTTCTTTCTAAGACAAAAGAAAACTTGAGTATCCACCAGATAGCCTCCCATGATGGTTGATGCATGAATTATCTACCATACTTCCTATCTGCAGGCAGAGAGTGCTCTGGATCAAATGGATTGGATTGAGAAAATTACAGGGGTGATAGCATCTTTGCTCAGTTCTCAGGTCCCAGAAAGGGTTGGTGACACCCCCTTTATCTTCTGGTCATAGATTCAAGTTTCAATATTTTCCATCAGTAACACTTAAACCTTTTCATCTTTCATTCAACCAAAAGGAAATCACTTTGTGTTTGTCAAGCTATATAAACCATTCAAATATTTTTGTACGTTTTGAAACTTCTGTTTGTCATTGTTTGAAAGTTTTGTATACTCCAGCAGTTCTGAATATATCTTGGAAATGAAATTTCAATCCGTGCTATTAGTATACACTAGTCATCCATAACTTTTGATGTTCAAGGTGTTGAATCTCATTCTTTTTAGAACCTGTTTCAGTGTTTGTCTTCTAGTCCGATGGGCAGCGGACACCATAGATCCACAAGTGAGAGTAGTTCTTTTGAAAGTGCTGATCTTGACCATGGAGCAGTGGAAGAGTACACATCCGAGCGATTTTCATCCATGCATTTGGACCGCCATTTGAGAAGTTCCCAACAACAAAGGCCTGGTATGAAAAGTGAGAAGCCAATTCACGTGTTACGGAAGGTCTGTGGAAATGACAGATGTGCTGATTGTGGTGCCCCTGAACCAGATTGGGCATCCTTGAATTTGGGTGTTCTCGTCTGTATTGAATGCTCCGGTGTGCACCGTAATCTCGGTGTGCACATATCTAAGGTATGGTAAGCAATATAGGTCATGCCTTTGGCCCTGTTCTTTCTAAATTGAGAATAAGATGTTAATAACATGTGCAACATAATTATATTGCTAGGGCATTAATGATCTGCAGTCTTGATATGAGTGTTTTCAATACTACTGCACACTGCATATATGCACCATTGGCTAGTGCCCCATACGATACAAGACATTTTCTGAGTTAACATAATATTCCCTCAGACGCACTTTTGTTTGTTCATCCTTTTGTGGTGTATTTTCGGAATATGTATAAAGAATGAGAGAATAAATAATAACTGTTTTTGGTAAGTGGGGTATTTAATTATGAGAGAGAATGAATATAAATTTGTAAAGGTATGACAATGTCATATAATGAATAAAGATTGATAATAGTTTACTTTTTTGGGAAGAGAAAATATTAACAGTGTCCAAAAATGGACATTGAGCAAACCATAGCGGTACGGAGACTAGCATTTGCATTTGTGTTTTTATTCATTTAAATATGCTATATGACTTGTTAATTTGCATGTGATTTGATGTTATCATTATTGTTCCCTTACATTCAGGTTAGATCACTAACTCTCGATGTCAAAATTTGGGAGCCGTCTGTCATAAATCTATTTCAGTCTTTGGGCAACACCTTTGCAAATTCTGTTTGGGAGGAACTACTTCAGTCTAAGGGTGTCTTGCAAGTTGATAATGGGTAGAGTTGCTTTCCTTTCAATGTAACATTTCACTTTGCTTATTTTTGTCGATTTGACATTACTGCAATATTACTAAACGAATAATTTTAACTAAACTGAAGATTATACAGGAATAAACAACAAACCCTTTACTTCAGCAAGCCCAGTCCCACTGATTCAATATCTACGAAGGAGAAATTTATTCATGCAAAGGTAACTGACAAGCTACTCTTAGTGTTATTTTTTTCCGATTTATTTCTTTTTTTCGGCATAATAAAAAGTACAGTGCCACTTAAAGTGAAGAAATTATTTGTTTGCTTATATCTTTTATACTTCTGAAGCACATATTTTGTGTGTATGGTTACAAACATTCGTTACATGCTATGCCTCGTTTCAGCCTTTTTTATGATTATAGGAACCTGTTATGGTTTCAATGACTGAACAAAGATGAATCTTACAACCCACCTAACACCAAACTCCCTGGACGGAGAAAAATTACACATCCTCCCTTAATCTTCCACCATAGTTACAGGTAGTCCCTCCTACATTTATCCTACAGTCACGTAGCTTACATTTAGCATGACTAGAAGAGATACATTTACATTCCCTGATGGTTTAGTCGATGTAACCTTTTAGAACATGAGCTAGATGTGCAATAGCCGATGGGATATTAACGGGGCACATCAGGGAAAATATACCATGCTTCAAGTTTTGTCTTGTTTTAATTTGATAGAAACTGATCTCATTATACTTAAAAGACCAAAATCTTAGTTATGGTTTTCATCATTTCTGCTGTTTTACAGTATGCAGAGAAGATTTTTGTTCGGAAACCGAAGGAATGTCGACCGGTGGCGCAACAGATGTGGGAAGCTGTTCAGGCGAATGACAAAAAAGCTGTGTATGGACTTATTGTCACTGCTGGAATGGATGTTAATGGTACATATGACCTAGAAATGGGGAACTCTTCTCTAACCCTTGCAAAAGCAATGCTATTACAAGAGCAATCGATCCTTGATCCCTATGAAAGGTTGCAGAAAACACTGGCTGGCTCCATTAACATGGCAAGTACTAGTGAAGGAAGTAGAATTATGGATCTTGACGGATGCTCCTTGCTGCACCTTGCTTGTGAAACAGGGGATATTGGGATGATTGAACTCCTTTTGCAATATGGGGCAAACATAAATGCTATTGATGCGAAACGACGTACGCCTCTTCATTGGTGTATCATGAGGGGCAAAAACACAGTTGCAAAGCTTCTATTAACAAGGTAAAAATCATTCATTCTTGCGAGTTTCTACTGTTGTATTAACTTGCACGTATTCTTATAGTAATGAAATCGGCAAATCTTAGAACTTTGAGATACTAGTTTGCTATGAGAAGCATTTTATATTTCCTTCCAGTTCCAGTCTTCTGGAAGTTGTCTTGGATATATGCAGCAGAGGGTAAACTAATGCATTAAAAAAAAAAAGAACACAGAAAGAGAAAAAAAAATAAGAAAAGGAGAAGAAGCGAGAAGATATGAAAAGCTGATCCGCAATTTTTTTTTTTCTTTTTTTTAACAACAGAGGAGCTGATCCGCGGGCGGTAGACAACCAAGGGAAAACTACATTTCAGCTTGCCATGGATTCAAATTTTAACGACAATGAGGTCCTGGTATTATTATCAGACATTGGTGGCTGATGGGCATACACTGCACAAAAATATTTTGGATAAGAAAAGCAAGTGATTGGGATGTTTTGAGTAAGCCTACTGTAAGTATGTATGATTTCAGCTTTCCTCTATCCTCTCCATGGAAGAATGACAGCTTGAAGTTCGGGATTCTGAGTGTTTGAGGAAATATCCCTGCTTTAAGATGGCTCGTGTGTCAAATATGATGGAAGATTGTTGTTTGTTGTTTAATGATTCTGTAATAGAATGTGGTTTTGATTTAGTAATTGTTTATGACCCAGTTTTCTTGTGGTAGTGAAGGGCAAGTTGAGGTTTTTGTGTTGTAAATTGCGTAGTTGGAATGTTGTGAATCCTTGGTATTAAAACAAGTGAAGTTTTGCTTTTGTGTTGTGTCTTATGGCCACCTTGATTAAAGATTGTAGTAGACTCACATTTTGGTGCTGAGTTTAATTGCATTTTTTACCCTCCATCTCAAAGTCCAGTTCATTCGTGGTCCTACTGATGTTCAAATTTGCATATATAAAATCTTATCCATATGATTTTGCCAAGTTGTTGGTCATGCCATGTGTGTGGCAAGTGGAGAATCAAGAGAAAAAGAGAAGCCATTGCCTCTGTTTTATTCTTCACTCCTTCATTCAAGAAGATGAGCGAGGCGGCCAGTGATTACTTTCTCAGCATCTGCAACGCAAAACATGTCCACCACTCTATTCAAATTCAACCAAAAAATCATAGCCAAGTGTAATACTGTTCAAATCTAATAAAATCAGAAGAATTACTAAACCTTATGGGACATTCGGAGCTTGAAACTGAAACACGATGCGCTGATCCTCCCTAAAGTGCTCTAGTACAATTGAACACAAACCATGAGAAATTTCCAGCTACAGGACTATAATCTTCATCTAATCACTTCGATGCTTGCAAGTTTAAATTTGTATGCATTTCGTACCTGACAATGGAACCATATTTTAACTTTATTCCAAACAACAATTTTTATAAATCATTTAACTCAGTAACTCAAATATTCATCAACTAAAATTTTCAATTCGTATCACTTTTTTAACTCCGGATAGTCTCTCCCCCACTCATAAACTGCCGGCATCACCAAAATACTGACGCCATTTTGTCTGATCAAACCAAACCAAACCAAACCATTCCGGTAGAATTGGTACCCGTAAGAGATGGCAAGTTTTGGTTTATTCCACCCAATTTGCTCCTCACAGTCATCACCATTATCCCGATCAGCAAACTTCGCCCAAATCCCTTCATGGATATCCCTCAAACCCAATCCCAATACACCTCCTCAGGGCAACCTCGAGAACATCCATTTACTTTCCCTTTCCACTCAAGGGAAACTCCAAGAAGCCCATCAATTCCTTCTCCAAATGGACCGCTCAAATGTCCCTGTTTCTCCCCAATCCTATAAACACTTGCTCCAACACTGTGCAAAGGCCAAGTCTTTGTACCATGGCAAGTTGATTCATCGTCGAATTGCCGATTCAAATGGACCAGAGTTTCTTCTGCCTGACGTGCTTCAGATGTATTTAAGCTGTGGGAGTTTTGTTCATGCCCGTGAACTGTTTGATGAAATGCCGCAGAGAAGTTTGGTGTCTTGGTGTATGATGATAAATGGTTATGCGGAGAAAGGGCTGTTGGAGGAGTGTTTTGCGTTGTATTTTGATATGCAAGATTCCGGTTTCAAACCGACTGCTTCCGTTTATCTTAGCATTCTCAAGTTATTGAAAGACTCCATCTACTTGAAGCTTGGGAAGCAAATACATTGTCAGGTGATTAAGGCAGGCTTTGTTGACCATGTGGCTATGGATACGTCTATATGTAATATGTACGTTAAATGTGGGAGTTGGGAGAGTGCAGAGAGGGCTTTTGATCTCATGCCTGAGAGGAATATTTATACTTGGACGACTATGATGGTGGGGTGTACTCAATCAGATAGGCAACATGATGCATTGAGGTTTTTCGAGAGAATGGTGAATGAAGACGTTGGTTTTGACGACTTTGTGTTCTCCACTACTCTCAAGGCGTGTGCTGCGTTGGGTGATTTAGAAATGGGGAGACAGTTTCATGGTTTGATTGGTAAACTTGGGTTGGAATGTGAGGTATCTGTTGGTACGCCTCTTGTTGATTTTTACGTCAAATGTGGAGATGTTGAATCTGCTAGCCGAGCATTTGAGAAGATAAGCGAACCTAATGATGTGTCTTGGAGTGCTATACTCTGTGGATATTCTCAAACAGGAGAATTTGAAAAGTGTGTCAAGGTTTTAAAATCTTTAAGGAGTAAGGACGTTCCTCTGAATGAACACATCTACACGACAATTTTCCAAGTCTGTTCAGGATCTGCTGACTTCAATTTTGGTGCTCAAGCTCATGGAGATGCGATAAAGAGAGGCTTGGTTTCACGTCTTTACGGTGAAAGTGCTTTAATTACAATGTATGCTAAATGTGGAAGATTGGATTTTGCCTATCGCGTATTTGATTCCATTGATGAACCTGATACTGTAGCTTGGACTGCTATAATTGCTGGTTATGCTTACCATGGCAATGCTTCTGAAGCACTGAACCTCTTTAAACGGATGCTGGCTTCTGGTGTTAGGCCCAATGCGGTTACATTCGTGGCAGTTTTAACGGCTTGTAGTCACAGTGGTCTAATTGAAGAAGCGAAAACTTTCCTAGAAACTATGAGTGCCAAACATGGTGTAGAGTCGACTATTGACCATTACGATTGCATGATTGATATATATGCTCGAGCTGGTTTATTAGACAAGGCATTTGATTTAATAGAAACAATGCCATTTGAAGCTGATGCGATGAGTTGGAAAAGTTTACTAGGAGGATGCTCAATCCACCGAAATTTCAAGCTAGGAAAGATTGCAGCTGAGAAGCTTCTAGAACTTGACCCTAAAGACACAGCACCGTACATTCTCATGTTTAACTTGTACGCTTCTTTTGGGATGTGGGATGAAGCTTCAAAAGTCAGAAAGTTAATGGCTGAAAGAGATTTAAAGAAGGAAGTTGGTTGTAGCTGGATTACTGTTAAGAACAAATTATACAGGTTTATAGTTGGTGATAGACACCATCCTTTAACAGAGGAGATTTACTCAAAATTGGAGGCACTTGGTTTTGCTGATACTGAGACAGGAAACACAGTTTTAACTGAAGATGATGTGCCGAATATATTGTCAGAGCGAACGGAACAACTTCTTGTTCACAGTGAGAGGCTCGCCATTGCATTTGGTCTTATTTCTAGTTCAAGCAATGCTCCCATTGTGGTTTTTAAGAATCTTAGAGCTTGCAAGCACTGCCATGATTTCGGAAAGCATGTATCGTTGGTCACAGGTCGAACGATCACTGTAAGGGACTCTAATAGGTTCCATCACTTCAAATCTGGGAAGTGTTCTTGTGGAGATTACTGGTGAAAGGGTTGTTCACACTCTCAAAGACACTGTATTGATCTGTACTTTACAAAAACCATCAAATTTCAATAGTACTGTAGTTCATAATTGTAATAATATGAATTCTGCAGCACATGTCATGTTTGACAAGGCTGGAGAAGTTGAATGGCTCCTAAAAGGAAACCATATTCTATTAATCCCACCACCCAATACTTTAAAAAGCTAGTTTAAGAGTAGGATGTTAATATGAAAAGTAAGGTGAAATGGGCTTATAAGCTGACACGTTGCTCCAAATAAACTAGTTTATGTGAATAAGATGATTTATAAATACAGTACTTGGTTTCTGTTGAAATTGTAGTGATCATTCTATGCCAGGCACCTGTCATGATTATCACATTTGAGATTTTGGATTAAGCAATGTGATTGGTTGTTTGATTAGTTTAGTTATGCAATCATAGGAATGTTGTGTTAGAAGTTTGTGGGCATTATTGTGTTGTACATTGATTGGTGAAAGTAGAAGGGTAAGTGGGCGGGTACGCACTATTATTTGTAAAATTTGCAACGATCCGTCTAAAATGGGTATGTTAAATCATTGATCGTGACGGGTAAAATTTTATCCTAATTGTCGCGGATCGGTTGACTACTTAAAGCGGGCGGTTGACGGGCAATTTAACGATTTATTAATACACGAAAAATGACATATATGATGCATTAAAGAAAGATATATTATATTTCCTAATATCTAAGTCTACAATAAACTAAACAATAAAGGAAACATAACACAATCTCAATCATTAATACAAGTAGTCTAAGTATATAAAATTTCAAATACTATATAAGTATGAGCTGCTCAAATTACAAGGTCATGACAAAAATTAAAATAACATTAGTTTGCAATCTATAAATGAATGAGATGACGTAAAATTGCAACCTATGAGTAAATAAATAATTGTGATCTATTCCTATTAATCTAATGTAATAAAATGTTAAATACATACTAGTAATATATATAGCGGGCGGTGTGCGGTTTGGCGGTTGGTTAACCACCAAACTGCCATCCACCCGTTTAATGGCGGATTATAAATTTGTAATAAATTTATAATCTGTGGACCATTTTTGACAAAAATTCTAATCATCAATAATAGATAGTTGGCGGGCAATTTGACGAGTAGAGCGGACATTTAATTTTTATATACAAGGTGAAAGCCAGAAGCTCCAGGTTTGGCCTTTCTCCAATAATATGAAACCCAACTCTTGGTTAGTAAACATGAAAGAAATCTTAAGAAATCGAACTGAATATCATATTTACCTATAAATTTGTGTGATTTATTTCAAACATTTTTTTCTCTAATATACCTCCAATATACCCCTCCATATTCGTAGGAGTGAAATATATTTCTATTTTCAACGTTCATTAAAGTAAAATTATTTTTCGTTTATAAAATAAACTTTAAAATACAATTAATTTTTAACCACATATTATTAGATCCACATATATTTTTCCACACAATTAATATCTAAAACTCATTCTTAACAACATACTGCATACAGTAAAAACTCCATAAATGAATACTCTAAAAGAATAAACTCCTTATAATTATAAAATATTCCGATCTCAACTTGGGACCAGTTATAAATAAGAATAAACTCCACATTATCATATTTCATTACTTTCTTCGTCCCGTCTTAAGTAATTATACACCCCTATAGTAATAAATGTTACTACATTATCATATTCCATTACTTTCTTCGTGTTCTTTTAATTTTTTTTCGATTTTTTCGGGATAATATGATTGGTTCAAATAAATATGTTTAGATATTTTTTAAATACAATTGTAATTATTTATAATTATAAGATTATTTTATTAATTACAATAATTGTGATGTTATTGTAATATATAAAAATGTATATTGTGTTTAGTAAAAGATGTATTTAACATTCTTAATTATATATTTAAAAAAAACCCTTAGCTTGTACCACCAGCATGTCACATTCTGTTCAATGACACAATTTGATAAAATAAAGAAGATTATTTTATCCACTTGTTATACTAGCTAGCATTTTCAATGACGTCATCTCTGTTCCCACAAGCCACATCTCTCCTCATGTCGGTTCGTTCATCTTCTTTCTTATCTTTTTGAAGCAGAAGAAGAAGAAGAAGTTCACTCTCTTTCATTTCTTTTTGGCCCATTTTCATTCTTTTCCAACTACTAGTTGGGACAGTTTTCTGCTTCAGTTACCTCTTCATCATTAAGGTAATTTCATGCTTGTTAGTGATCTTTTCTCAATATGATTGATTGCTTCATATATCTCTGTTCCATTAGCTCATGTTCAATGTAGTATCATTAAATTTACTTCCGTACTAGTTTTGATGATACGATAGTGTGTTTAACTAGCGATTTAAATAGGTGCTTTAACCATATTTACGCGAAAGAGTCAGCTGATTGACTGTTTGTATGTATCATATATATAGAAATCTAGATTACTGCTAGTATTTTCGGGTTAGGGTGTTAATTACTGGAACTGGTAACTTCAGTTTTAAGAATATACCAATTAATTAATGATATGATGTATTTAATTAATTAACACATCCATCATTATTATATATAGATGCTAGACATACATTGAACTGAACTGGTGGCTTCAGTTTAGCATGGTGGTTAGGAGAGTTTTCTTATTTTTCTCCGGTTGATGTTGGCATATGTAGTTAAACCGCGTAACTTTAGCTAGGTTTGTAATGTTTCCGTTGTTTGTTTTTATTGTATTGGTCATTTAGTGGTGATAAGGATAAATATTTCAGAAAGCAAGATTTGTATATTGCGTTGTGGATCACTATTATATTTTGCTTGGCAGTTATTTTAGTATTCCAGGATAACTGCATTTGGCACCTTAAAGTTTGAATAAAAAGGGTAATATATCCCCCCATTCAAACAGTCAGAGGAGCAGTTTCTTCTTGATGTACTCATTCGCAGTGTTTAGCTTAAGTGATACTTTACTTTGGTGAGGTTCACTTAAATTCGCGTCTCCTGTATTTTTACCCGGTTTTGAAATCAGAGTGTTTAGATATAAACTAGCTAACGCAACAATGCAAGTGTGCTGCTTTGGCAACTGTGTTGCATACCGTATTTTAATCATGAAAGTATACAACTTTATTGCAACTTGCACAGCTTTCATGGGCTCCAAAAACCACGTTCTGGTTTACGATGCTGTTGGCTGCTTAATGTTTCTATACTGAGATTCATACTATAAAGAATGATAATGAAGTAGTACTTAGTAATATTTATCTATTTAAGCTTGCATGAAACTTCGTGCATGTGGCCTAAGCACACTTCCAGTTCTATCCTAATTCCCATCTATGCCTGTTGTACTTGGGTGTGATTCATTGCTGAATCTTGGGATATCTAATCTATTTGTCATCCATATCAATCCTCCCTAGTGGTTAGATTTTCGATTAAGTACTATTTCCGACGATAATCTTGAAATACTCTAATGTTTCTTCATTTTTTTTAAGTGAGTTGAGATGAATCTTTTCCATGTTTAATTCAGCTTCTGGTCTGCTATTTATTTCCAGGATTCCAATCTCGAGTTAGTACAATGGAAACCACAGAATCGACTTCCATGGTGGAGTATGGGAAACCACCATGGGTATTTAAAGGCAGGCAAGTTTCCTTTAATTCCTCTAAAGAAACATTGATTCGTATTTTCTCGTTTCCACTACACTGAGCAGTCGGTTCTTTCGTTTCAGTGCCTTATACCAGCTGCATCTGGTGAAATCCGAGACTGCTCGAGCTTTCATTCCAAAAGAATTCAGAATAGTGGAAGCATTTGGGTATTGCAGATGCTCTTACAAACTTTGTTAATATAATATTAGCTTGTTGGTTTCAAGGTTAGTTGATTGTTTCTGTTTGTTTAATATAAGTTGGTAAGGCACTGTTATGTACTCTATGCAGCTATACTCTTGGTGGATTCTTTTTTGCAAATTATGAGGATAGCCCTGCTGGGACATTTGATGAGGTTATCCTTTCTCTCTTGGTGTTTCCAATACTTAATTATCCTAACAAAACCATGTGAGGCCACTATGAAGATATCCTCAAAGGCACAAACAGTATAAAGTCAATTCAAGATTACTTTATGTCAAGTAATGTGTTTTCAACTTGCATATTGAGCTAATCTGTGATAACCTTTATTCTTTCCAGCTTGTAGTGATCGCAGGAACAGTATGGAATCCTCCTACATCCTGTGCGTAAGTTTTCGCCACTGATTTTTTATTCATGTCACGATAGTTCCATGCTATTATTGGTTTGTAGTTGAAGTTTGTCTTTGTAACATAAGTTTAGAAGAAGTATGAGTAACTTACCCAAGAATTTGATTTCTGTGAGTTATTTGTTTATAGATGGGCTGCTAGGGTGCTGGTTAGCAGTGATAAAGCGTGTATTCATGGTCGTCAGGTATAGTTTGTCACCATCATGTTGCACAACCTAGATGGTTATCATTATTCTTATTTCATCTTGAAAGGCTTAGAGTTGTAATTAAGATCTATCATAAGAGTCCCCTGGCAGAATCTCTATCAAATATATGTTCTTTTTTGATAATTGATTCCTGATGTTATCAACAGGATGTTGGACTTCCAAGTCAAGTTGCCAATTTTGCAAAGGTCCGTGGCATATCATTTCGTCCAAACATTAATCTCCGTTGAAACTTGTTGTTGAGCATGAGTTGGTTTATCTCAGATAAAGAGACTTGCATCTCTTCCCACGAGAAAGAAAAATCGATTTCATGACTTCTTGCACAATTTTGGTATAACTGGTTCTCCAGGCGGACCAGGGAATACCACAGATATAAACGTGAAAGAAATCAGTTGTCGGATACCAATGGATATCTGCAGCATAAACCTTAACTCGGGTTAGTTGCCTACAACCTATATCATATACGTGTTGCTCAATACTAGTGCTTCTCAACTAGTTATCGTCCTTTGTAATCATTCATGAGTGTATTCTTTATTTAGCTTTTGGTGTTTCAATTGTGCACACTCCTTTGTCTTTGGTTTTTCGTTAGACTATGTTTCATATATGCAATAATATCCATTGCACTATTGCAGCACCTGAAGAAAATTCGAGGAAATGGATGGGGCCTTCTATCAAGATGTCCCTCCCGAGTTTTAGGTAATTGTTATCATATTAGGTTTTTCACCGGTTTCTTAACTGCGGACAACTCATTTTCTGCATCTGCCTTGCAGTGGCCGAACAGAGTATAGTCCTAACCTTCTGAAGTACTCTTGCCAAATTGAATGCAGGTAGAGTTCTACTTAATCATATACCAACTTGAAGATGTTTTTTTATTCCAAAGTCTTATGATTAACTATATTCCATGAATACTGGTCTCAACTCTCTTTAGTTTTTAAAGGCACATCAATTGGTCTTGATATATTGTGCATTTCTTCGAACTGCTTACATTTTTGTTGGTACATACATTTTCTAGGTTAAGAGTTGTTGCGCCGTTAAAAGTGTCAGGGCCTGCTGTCCTACGTGATGATGCAACCGCTGGAAATCAAGGTTTGGGTATTGAGCTTCAAAATGAGGACCCCAACAACTATAAAAGAAATCTAAGCATATCTGTAATGCTATCGAAGCCAGTTTTAGCTCTGGAGTTTAACTGTCTGGAAATGAAGGTTGAGGCTCCTATAGTACTTCCGCAATCTTAGGTTCGGAGTTCTTTCTGCAAACAGTCTATACTGCATAAGCTGATCATAACTCCTCCGCGACAAGGGCTTATCATGTTCTCTCATACTTATTCGGTAACACAAGCTTGGGTAAAATCTTCTGAGCATTTTGTATCATTTTATTCATCCCAGTTTCATGTTGTGTCATTTTTCCTTATTTTGAGTTCTTTAAGCCGGCTAGATTCAATTTTGTTTACTCTCATGTGTAATGTTCAATGATCCTGTTAGATCCTACATGAAGTAAGTTAAACCATGCTACTCAAATATTTTGTCAAAATGTGCGTACGACTACCACCAACTACCTTACAAATCAGCTCGCAGAGACTCTGTCCTATGCAAACTCATTCAATCTAGATCCATTTAGTTCAGCTTTATTTAGTTATATTTTATACGATGATTAAATTTAGATTAATTCATTTCAGTGCAGTCGAAGATGAGAAAGTATTAATTCTGATAGAAGAGGCCTATAAATTCAATGTCTACTTATCTTGGGCTTATTGGTAGTTTTTTTTTTTATTAAAACAAACACTTCCATAAGCTAACATGAATCAAAATTGGGTGTTACTGCTAAACTGATCCTAATCTAATTTGTTGACGAGAAACCGCAAACCATATAAAAGGGCATAATTTACGAGTTAAAGTTGTTTTGCCTTTAGACCTTTATCATGTCATAAAACATATTAGACTTTCGGGTTATAACCTTGTGAATATAAAAGAATACCACTCGAAGAATCATCCCCCTCAAAATGATCTGACAGTGTTCAATTGTATTAGTTGCATGTAGAGTAATTATAAACCGTAGAAAAAATGTCCTCCTTTCCCAAAAGAGAAATGCAAAGTTATGTAAGATTGTTAATGAAAACATCGATTTGTATTATACTTCCTTTGCCCTGCTTGGTTAGTCCTTGATGGTGAAATTAATCTAGCCTTCTAAGGCTAGAAAAAAAAAACCTTTTTTTGGAACGAGAATATACTATTAAAAAATACAAAGCGAAAGGCGATCTAAAGATCAGCCTAGTGTACTCGAGCAATTCCAGGATGCCTACACTAGCACCAGTCTCCAAACATGGGGCCTTAGACTAGGTACCATCTAAACTCTATAAATTACGACTGAGATTACTTCTTGTTCTATACCATCTAGTCTATCTATGCTACCAAAACAAATAGTGTTTCTATGCTTCCACACCTCATACGTAGTTTCTATGAATGCCAGCTCCAGGAGCCTACTTCTCTAGTTCTTGCCTTTTGATTGCCTCAATATCCATCCTAGCTCTGTCGTCCATACGCTAGGTGCATGCTGGTAGCCAAGCCAGCTAAGTACCGCTGTCCAGATCGGCTTTGTGCCACTGTAACTGAAGAAAAGATGATCTCGGGTCTTAATTTCCGAACAGAAGCGACATCCATTACCATCAAGCATGCCGAATCTGTGGAGTCTTTCTCTTGTGGCAAGTCGGTCATGACATGCCATCCAAGCCTAGCTCTAGGTCTCGCAAGGTTGCCAAACATTAATGTTTTTCATTCCAAATCTGGTCTCTCGATTTGCAAAGCCGCATACATTAGTCCAGTCTTGAACTTAGGTAGTACCCTCATCGACTCCCAGGTACGATTACCATTTACCAGTGTCTTGCAATGCATAATTCCCTTCATAATCCATGAACTCGAACGGGGTATCGGGTGTGAGAGGATGTGGTCTCGTGGTAAGTAATACGCATGAATCAATTTCAACCATAGACTATCCTGTTAATGACACAGGTTCCAAAGCAGCTTGAGTAAACATTCTTTGCTCCAAATATGTAAGTCAATTATCTGCAAGCCACCCTGACGTTTAGGAGCACACACTTTTTTCCCATGCCACCAGTGATTTCCTAGTAATTTCTCCACTGTTCGACCATAGGAAGGAGCGACATATGGCCTCGATATTGCGTAAAACGCTTTTTGGTAGGGAAAAATATTGGAGCCAATAATTAGTGATTGCAAAGAGAGAACACTCTTAATGAGTTGAACCCGCCTTCCATAACTCAGTAATCTAGCACTCCAGTGGCGAATTCTGGTAACAATCTTGTCAATCAGGGGTTGGCACTGTACAATCGTGAGTTTTTTGCTAGTGAGAGGGACGCTAAGGTACCAGAATGGCAGCTCCCCTACTTCGAACCCGGTAACACGCCGTATGGAAGCCTTGACATCCTTAGGGATGGCTCCGAGGTACATCTTGCACTTAGCCGGATTTATCTTTAACCCCGTGGATTTAGAAAAGCAATCAAACCTCTCCATCACCAGCTCCACCGATCACACATCCCCTTAGTAAACATGAGCAAATCATCTGCGAAACTTAAGTTGACAATCTCTAACCTTTCACACTTTGAATAGAAATTAAAGTCTGGCACACGTTTCAATCCTTGCATTAACTTGTGCATATAATTCATGACCAAGACAAAAGGCAAGGGCGATAGTGGGTCCCCCTGCCGTAGACCGCGCCTTGCTTTAAGCACCCTAATGGGTCGACCATTGACCATATACCTATACGACACAGTAGATACACATACCATAATCCAACGAATGTATCGCGGTGGAAAACTCATCACCTGTAGGATACCCTCTAGAGTTGACCATTCAACCGTGCCGTATGCTTTTTGTAGGTCGATATGTAGCATACATCTGAGTGTTCCGCCTTTCCTGTTGTACCCACGTAGCAGTTCATAGGCCAGGAGGATGTGATTATGGATTTGTTGCCTCGGGATAAAAGTAGTTTGACTTTCATGAACCACTTCGCATATGACCTTACTCAATCGATTAGTGGGGACTTTAGATATTATTTTGTAAAGTGTAGTACAACACGAAATCGGTCTAAAGTCCTTCACCTCATTTGCATCAGCGATCTTGGGTGCCTCCAGTATTTCCCGGAAAAATACACTGCCATGTAACGACACTACAATTCACTGCCATGTACATCCGCTCATGCACAAAAAATTCTTGAACCGCCTGTATGGTATCTTCCCCAACAACACTCCAAGCTGCCTTGAAGAATTTTGTATTAAATCCATCGATACCCGGAGCTTTCAAATCACCTATTCCCTTCAGTGCCTCCAGTATTTCCCCAGTCATCACTGGGGCAGTAAGCATATCTGCGGATCTGCTAGTGAGTTGTCGTCCCTCTCTCAGCGCATCAATTTGGAGTCCCAACAATCTAGGAGCCGCAAACCTCACTAGCTGCTTATAGAAACTCACCACCTCCTCCTCGAGGCCAAACTGATAACTGATCATCGATCCATCACTCCTACGGAGTTTAGTGATACCGATATGTCGGTTTTTGGCCTTTACCGTAGCATGGAAGTAGGCATTATTTCCATCACCCAACAGAATCCAATCTATCTTCGACCTATGTTGCAACAGTTTCTCTTCCATTTCATTCCAGTTAAATACTTCTTGTGTAAGATCTTTAACCCTGGTGATGAGACCAGTATTCCTTCGATCAAGTACAAGATCCCCTCTATGCCGAAGCTAGTTGGTCATGAGCTGCTTCAACTTTCTTTCTCACCCCCGTATAATGTTGTGGCATAACACGAACACTAGGTTGTAGCCGTTTCAATTTCTTCCAACAAACTTCCATGGCCCGACCCTCTACTGGGACATTCCATGACAGTCGAATGTTCTCCAAAAGCATGGTGTATCCACAGTGGTGTTCACGAAATCGAAGCTGATATCTCCCAATCCTCGTTGATTCCCATACCCGCAGGATCAACATAGCATGGTCCGATATGCTCGGCTCCAATATCTCCACCTGTACCTGACTGTATGTTTTGAACCAGCTCAAATTTCCAATGGCTCGATCAATTCTCGAGTAGATAGGGTCTCTCGAGTGCTTGTTATGCCAGGTAAAATGATCCCCAAAGCTATCCACCTCATATAATATCACAATATCCATCATATTCACCAGATCACAGTACTCTGATGGTTGTACTAGCGAGCCACCAATCCTATCCTGTGCGGTCAGGACATTATTGAAATCCCCTAGCAAAAGCCAGTTTCCTTGTACTTGCTGATTAATCCTTTCAACATCTTGTCAAAGTAACCTCCGGTCCTCCAACTGATTCATAGCATAAACCGCCGTCAACCAAGTGATAAGGGTACCGGTCATGTCATATACTCCACAGTGGAGAAACTGGGAGCTACCTGTCACCATCTTCACATCAATCCGCCTTGGATCCCAGAGTATCCAAATCCTATCATTCGGGTGATAAGCATAGTTATCCAAATAACTCCATCTATTCCCCAGATGATTTCTGATTCCCACACTCTTCGCTTGTTTAAATCTAGTTTCAACCACTATAGCCAATGGAAAATTTAACCCAGAGAGACGGGAGCCTATCTCACGAAGTTTGGCTATATTATTACACCCCCTCACGTTCCATGATACAATCATGGAACTGGTCTAGTAGTCGAAGGAGGCTCATGTGCAAGCCTCAACAACTCAAACCAATTACGACACGTAATATCTCTCGCAATCCCCGAACCTACCATATGTTCCTTCCCTTTACTGCGACTCTGGGGCGAGCCTTCCACTCTCTGCCATTCCGAGGATTGTTCCACCCTATCCGGTTGTCCACTTTGCCGCCCGCTACCAGAGCTGCTTCCTATTACAAAAACCCGGTTATCATGGGGCTCATTCACTGCAGTATTCTGACCATTAGTCCCCGGGGTCGTCCTCTGCTGCTGTCCCGCCATATTCCCACGCCGATCAGCCTGAACTCGCCATTGTTTGGTCTGGGCTTTAGGAGCTGCTCTTATGATTGGATTGGTACACACATGATCAATCTTCTGACACCTATCACAATGGAGCGGTCTCCACTCATATTCCACAGGTTGTTTAATCATCTTCTGTCTTAAGTCCTTGATCATAATAAACTCTCGCAAAGGCTTGGTAATGTCAAGTTCTACCAGGATTCTTGCGTAAGAAACCCGTAGTTTGTGAGATGTGCATTCATCTGTGAACAATGGCTTGCTCAAAGTGCTTCAAATTTTTCTCAGGCTCTTGGATCCCCATAGGTGTAGAGGTAGTTGTGGTAATTTGATCCAGATTGAAACCGCACGCAACATGTCTTCCTTTAAGGAAAAGTCGGTACTCCACTGTCGCAAAAACATTGTCATGTTATAGATCGTATACGGTCCCTTCTTCAATATGTTATTCATGTCCTCTATTGTCCTGAATTTAAGAATAAAATATCCCTCCTCATTGTCGAAGATTTTCGGCAATCTAACAAAATTCCAAAATTTCTCCATGTATTGCTTAACTGCGTTCATAGATAAATCCCCACCTAGGACATACATTATTAGTGAAGATTTCCAGAATTCAAGTTCAGAAGCAACATCCTCATCCTCAATTTCAACCTCGACCTCTCCCTCAACAATAGCAGGTGCAGATAAGCTAATAGAAGTATCCAGGAGGTGTCTCGATTTCCCTGAATAATATTTGTCCCACAGTTTGTCCGAATTATTCATCTCAATACCATTCGAGTTCAGGTTATGGTTCAGGTCAGTCTGTCCTATCGTCCCACTCATCTCTTGGTTATTCGAATTCGCGTGATGTACGATGTCTTGGTTCTGGGCCAAAGCCGGTTGGACATTCGTACCTAGGTTATTCATCGCTTGTGCAGGGTTCCTCGATGTAGCCGACTGTTGTGTGATTTCCAAAATCTGATTCGATTCTGGCTGGGCGTGATTCGCTCCAAGGGGATGCAGCAATTCCGTATGTTGTGGAATGGTTGTCGACCCCAATTGTTGGGGGTTATCAGAACCTCGATTCTCAGTCACAACATTCAACACCCTCGCCGTGCCTGTTCCGATCTCTGGGTTTTCCGGTAGCTCCAAAGGTCGATCAATGTTGGAATCCATCGATGTGCCGTGTCGAGTCGGTGATGGCGATGCCACCTTTTCTTGAGGCCGGCCTCGCGTCGCCTTCTTTATCGTGCGCTGGTCCGATCACTGGAGAAGCATCGCCAGAGCAGAGTCGGAGAATCACCGTCGTAGAGGGACTTAGCACTTGAAAAAAAAAAACTAAACCTACTAATTCCACTATCTAAAATAATATTTCCATCTTTATAATTCTTTTATTTTATCTCTTATATTTCAATTCTTTATATCTATGTTTGTAAAACTTTTTAAAAAATGATGCTGAAATGAATGGAATGGTGGGAGTAATAGAGTCCGTCTTGCGAGAGACCCCTACATTTGGAGAGTGACGAAAGTCCCTTATAAATGGTAAAACTAAAAAATTATAAATTTTTTTAACAACTTAATTTTAAATGAGATCAGCAGCGGAAACAAGTCCTAGTCCGTCTGTCTGTCTATCTACCCCGACCTTTCTTCGTGCTCTAAACCTGGGAGGTTAAAAAGGAAGAGCGTAAGTCAACTGACTTAGTGAGGATAATCAAGCAAGTATAAGATAATGCATGAATGCAACAGTATAGCAAACCAACACAACACGCTGATCATGCAGTTTTAAACAGTAGGGAAACCGTTATCAGTCAGTCAAGATCATAGCACATGAAAGGTGCTAGATTTACAGTACTAAACAGTAACTGTCTTGGGCTAGACCGAACGAATCAGGTTTCGGTCAACAACAGTAGCAGCGTGACGGCGCGTGGAGTTGCTTTTAAGACAGGCTCGACCCATCACAACTCATAAAACCAGACCGTTTGAATAGTATGTATAGTCAGTGGTGCTCGAACAGGTAGCGCTGCAGATCGCTTTACAACAGTATGTCGACAACGTCGACCAGGACGGCTTCCCAACTTTTTCCAAAAACAGTGTGTGGTTGCTTTTCAAAATCAATTTTCGTACAATGCAGTTCATGTGGATCAACAGAACAGAATTTGGATGAAATATCAATCGATAACTAGAATAATATAATATCAGGTCGAGACAAGTCAGGTATCTCTAAAATACAAGTCATCTACAGTTATACAGTCAGTAATAATAATTAATAATCGGGTCGGGTCGGTTGGTCGTCGTCGCGTAGTCGAAGTCAGTGTTATGCAAACAGATACATAAACAGGAACAGGTGCTGGAATTGAAAGTAATGAACGGTAACAACTTTCCCAGGGCCGGATGCCGAAAGCCTGAAATCGCTCACCTTGGATGACTTGTACGCTATGCAACTTCGAAATCCTGATGCACGGACAATGCTACTTAGCTTTTACGTAATAATACTTATAAAACTCCCATAAAAATTCCCCCCAATCAATCATAAGCAAGTAACAATTACAGAGATGACAACGCTTAATCAATTATGGATGGTAAAATGTGACGCAAGTTGACAAACTTTCTCAGAAACTAGTACCATATACAGGTGATCAACTAAGGATGTGAACTACAATTATACTTGATAAATTTTCTCGAGTGGGTCAAAGTGGTCAAATTATGGTGTAACCACAAATATACACAAGATAGTGTGCACCCGAAAGAACTCAGCAAAACACCGTTCATTCTCGAGACATTGCAGATGAATTCGGAAGTAAACGATGAACATAGTGAAAACCCAAAGTGATCGACAACATACAGAAATAAGAACGGGCAGGGGATACTCAACCACGAGACACAACATAACACATGTGGACTAGAAACACGTAGGCAATTTAACGGCTATCAGAAGACATAGCCTAAGTCGTATATGACAAATACCAGATTTTGAACTGCAAAGATTTACTAATACTAACAGCCACTAACCTAGACAAAATCAAGCTGCTACTGTACATCGACACTAGAAAATCAGCAAACCCAAACAAAACAATTGCTGTAATGCCGCAACAATGACAAGCCAAGACAAACAAAATAGACAATTCTAATACAACAATATACGCCCATCTGGTTTACAAACTGGCAAATTCATGATAAGGAAACTAAGTGACAATTGCTACTTCCTGGTGAACACTCAAATTAATCTAATCGAGTAACTGTAGAGAACCAAAAGCTGTTGCAAGACTCCCCTGTCAACTGTACACATACACCAAATACAATAGGCAGACCCAATTCCATGTTGTAACAAGATCAACTTCACAGACCGGAAATAGGGCATAGTCGACACCTCAATAACACGCACAGACCAACCATACACAATTACACAGACACCAATCGACATAGCTTAGACACGACTCACGAGCCAGATACAAGCTTAGTTCAACGCAAGCAGGATAATTCAACTAGAACAACAATTTGAAAAATAACACAACTTAATAATTCATTTTTTTCCATTCCAAATTCGATTGAAATCGAAAGAGAAGGCACTAACCGGAGAAATTGGTCGTGAGTAATGACACTAATCAGGTGAAATGAAGGTGCGGTGCGATGGTGATGAGTGGCGAAAAGAAAGAAGACGGGGCGACTACTGTTTAATTCTCTCCGGTGATGGTGTGCGACCGGAAAAAGGCGAGGAGGTCGGACATTTATGGGTGAGAAAACGCCGACCACTCGGCCAGAATTTCTCCGCGTGGTGACGCATGTTCTGCCACGCCTCAATCTCCCGGTCTACGCATCCGAGCTCCGTTCCACGCGTCGCGACACGCGTCAATGGGGGGCAATTTCGTCTTTCCGTGCGGCGGCGGTGGTCGGTGAGGGGCGGCTCCTTCGTGGCGAAGAAATCGGCTGGTGGTCAGTTTCTCGTGGCCGGCTTGAATGAAACTGACGGAAATGGGAAGGAATGTGGGGAAGGAAGAAGATAAGTGAAGGGGTATAAGGGTCATTTCGCCATTATATAAACCTGGTTTCTTCTGGACTCCAAACGGTTCGTAAATAAATTCCGAAAAATGAAATTCGATATCCAGGACGATACTGGACACGAACTGGACTAGGATAAAAAATAAAAGAAATAATTTTTATTATTTTATTATTATTATTATTTTATTAATTTAATAATAACTTAACTCTTATTCGTAATTAACTGGAGATTATAACCGGCCGTTAATTTCTGAATTTGACTCGTTGTTAATGTTCAAATATATTCGCACACGTCGAGTCAGGAGTCAATGGTCAGTTATAATAATAATAATAATAATAATAATAATAAAAATATTATTACCGAATTAATTTCTGATACACGTAATAAAATTCACGACTCTTACAAAACGGGTCAGAAAAAACTAGACAATATGATGTAAAAACTAAACAATATTGTAAATTTAATATCGTGTATAAACTAAAGAATTATTTTTATAAACTAGATAATATGATGTAAAAGCTAGACAATATAGATTACAACGAACCGAATGAAATTTCTTTACAAGTGATAAAACTAAAATGATTGTTTATAAAACTAGATAATATAGTAACAAAACTAGATAATATGTTGTAAAACTAGACAATACATATTATAAATTATACGATTTATTACAAATATACAACATAAAGATATGATACGAAAAATAATATAAATATTAATAAAAATTAAAACACATGCTATTTATATAAAAGTTAGTTAATATATATTAAAAATTAAGGGTCTCTTTTTCAGAGCTAGCTCAACTATTTAAATGTAGAGAAACTTTTATGAAACTTAATTAAGGGTTATCGAAACTTTTCAAATGTATAGAGACTTTGGGAGTTAATAGGAGTAATAAAAGACCAATGGACCAAAAGAAGAAGGCCCAAACCAATAAAACTCACAAACAAATTTCCCTATTTCTCCTTATCATCATCATTTTCTTCTTCTTTGACTGACTCACACACAGTGCTGTGCTGTCAATAGTTCACTCTCTCTCACGCACTAAACACACAGTAGGTGTATCCATGGAGTTGCTCCAACCAGACCTTCATCCACCAGACCCTCTCCTCTCCACCCTCCCACCACCTCTGCCCGCCGCCCTCCCTCCACCAGACCCTCCCCATCTCGACCCCCCAAAGCGCCAGCGCCGCCCTAGCGTCCGTCTCGGTGAAATCGGCGGCGATCCCACCTACGACCCTCACCCACGTCGCCCCAACCGAACCACTTGGCGGAACCCTAAGTTAATCAATTCCGCCAAGACTCGACCCCTCACCAATCTCGTTAACGGCACTGGCGACAGAGAAACCCTAAATTCCGCCGAGCCCTCGAATAGCAGTTTCCCCGATTTCGGCCAGCGGAAGCCTAAATTCAGGAAGCCTACCAAAAAGGCGCGGACGAATTGGGCGAAATTGGAGCTGCCTGTTGTTAACCAAGGAGGGGGTGGAGAAGGCGAGTCCTCGAATAACAACGAGGACGAGTTCGATGAGGATCAGGTGAACTCCGATGAGAATATGGGGCTGGAGTATTGGGATCAGCAGAGTAGGGGGAATAGAAATGGAGGCATTAATTCGAACGACGAGGAGAAGAGGAGTGATGAGAGTGTAGGGGTTAGGGACTGGTTGGGTGGACTGGGATTGGGGAGGTATGCACCCGTTTTCGAGATACATGAGGTGGATGATGAGGTTCTGCCTTTGTTGACGATGGAGGATCTAAAGGATATGGGAATCAATGCTGTGGGGAGTAGGAGGAAGATGTACTCCGCCATACTGAAGCTACGCAAAGGCTTTTCGTGAGTTGTTTTCTTTTGTTGTATCAGTTTTTGTTGTAATTTTGTGGTGGTGGTATGATGGTTTTGTTTCTTCTTGTTAGAAACTTAAATAATAATGGCTTAGTATTTCTTTTGTTGATGTTTACTTAGTTTTCAGTCTTAGTGTTGATGGTTTTATACTTCTTTCGGATACTAAACTCTAATATAGAAAAGATAGGGATGGAACAAATGTTATGACTTGACCTTTAGTAGTGTAAATACTAGATGTACTGTGATTTAACTCTGTTTCTTGTATTAGCAACTTTAATAATAATGGTTTAGTTTTTGTAATGTTGTATTAGTTTCTTTGTCTCAGTGCGTGTTTCTAGTGGGTTCTATATAGTAGATTATCGAGATTTAAGCTTAGGATACTTGGAATGAAAGGTAGTGCGTCACTGATAACAACATATTTCTTTCTTCTCATTGGTTTGCTTGTTAATTCTTCGAGTCATCTGATGAACAGTTTTTGTTCTGTCATCAACAGTTAAACATCTTCAACATAATCTCATCATCAATAGTTATTGCTTATAGTTTTCTAAACTTCTGATTCCCTCATCATGTCTGGCCATTGCTTAGTACTTGAACTTTTTTATTCACTCAGCATTTTGGGCAATTGCTTCTGCCTTTTAACTTAGTTTTCTTTAGTTCAGTGTTTGTACTTCCCTATTTGTTTAAGATGCAAACTCATAGTGTATAAAATATTAAAAGATAGGGAAGGGAGTAGGTGGTTTTTACGTTTAATCCTTAGTAGATACTTTGAGATCTAAGTTTGGAAGACGTGGAAGGTAACATGGCACTGCATTGAAGTGAATGACGTCAATATTCTTTCTTCTATTGGTTCACTTGTGAACTGGTTGCATCATCTGATGAACTTTTTTATTCCGTCATCGAGGTGAGCATTTTATAGTATTACATAATCTTGTCAATGAACTTGAATGTAGAAACCTGAATATTGTGTTTTCTTGCAATTCATTGATGAGTTCCGCTATTACAATCTAGATTATCTGGTTCACTCCACATGTATGTGCTTTGTTTTCAGATTTTAACTAGATTTCCTTACCTCTCAGTGTTCACATTTTCCTTGCTGATTTGAGATATTAAATTCTTCATGAATAAAATATAAAAGGTAGAAAACCAGATAATTTTTTAATCTACTTGCATAATAATTGGCTCTAGATTTAAATTTGGATAATGTTGTAGGTAATATGGCACTATAATTCCCGACCAATTTGGAAGCAACTATTTTCAGTGATGTTCCAATTCGGGTACTATAGTTCAGGAAATTTCAACATGTGATATCATTGATGGAATTTTCAACAACTTCCTGACATCCTATTTTTGGTGTTGTGTAACAAACTTCCTAAGACATATTGTAAAAGTTTTTATTCTCAATTTTCAGTGCATTGTTCTTTCTATCTCCCACCTCATCACTGTTGTATTCGATCTCTTTCATACTTTATCACTCACAACTTTATCAATATATAATACCTCACATAAATTTCCGTACTATTTAGTGAAGCATTATAGATTTGGAGAGTTTGAACGTAAAGGTACATTCAATAAGTTATAGAAGTAGTATAAAAGAAAAAAAAAAGTTATAGAAGTATTATATTGCTATGGTTTAATAGAATGGACTTTTTTCAGTAAAGCTCTTTTAGTGATTTTTTAATTTTGAAACCAGTGAAGACACAAGCACCAATTACTGGGAAAATATTTTTCTTAGTTATTACTAGTGTCATGATTCATTTGAGTAAGATGTCAGTCCCATGTGCTTTCGCTTCCCTTGCGGTCAATACTCAATACTGTGATAGAACTTTGCGCACTACCCTGAAATTCACACTATGTTAGAGGATTATTGTTTGATTATATATTGAGAGTTTGTAGGAAGACCATGCTTAACCTAAGTTTGTGGTAAAACTCTAGTGAGTTTATATTGCACGATTAGTAACTATTAATTGCTAGGCGGTAATACAAATACAATCTATTTGATTGGTGAATTTAAATCTTGGAATAAATGTTTTATTTTTCTTAATTTCCCTTGTTTCCCTTTTGGTGTGGAAAATATATCATCAGCCAGACTCAAATTGTTCTCGGTGTACTTTTGATACCTAGTTTCCTGCTCCCTTGTTAACTTCCAACATACTTTCCCAATATGAACTTTCTTGTAAATGTTTGGTTTATGTTGTTATGCATGAATAGTATAGAGTCAATTGATATATGGTAATGTGAGCATTTCCTTGATTGCTCTATGTAAAGTCTGCAAGAAGTGTTATTTTTCTTCTTTTCCCTTGCATAATTTGGAGGGTGGACTATTTTTGGTTAATCGTTGCCCAGCTTGGCATGGTGTGGTGCTAATTTCTCCCCTTGACTGTGATCTGCCGTAGATCATACAGCTTCATTTCGCTTTAACTGCATCATCAATTAACTTGGTTCTGTTTTTCAAATTATTATTGTGGTGAGTTAGTACTAGGTGAATAGTATACAATAAATACATAGCAGGAGATAGGAGAAACTGGGAAGGCAAATGAAAGCAAGCTGATTGAGCAGTGCAGTATATTGGATATTAATTCTAGTGCGCTTCCAGTTTCGGTGTGTTGATATTTTATGCTATGTTTTTCTACTTTTGAGGAGGGAATTGTCTGCACATCACCACAGAACCTCAGATATGCTCGGTGTTCCCTAACAGAACTTGTATCTGGTTTTTGTTTCGAAACCTCAGTAGCAAAAGGCTCTTAACCATTCTTTATGCTCCGTTTCAGCAATATTTATGTGGACATGACTTGACTGCAGGTTTTAAACCTGTATTTTGTTATTTTTACTAGTATGTTCCAATAATTTCTCTCCCTATGAGATCTTTGGTGCATAATTTGTCAACATCCAGTGGTACAGACCTATATAAATTCAAGACGTTAGAAGTTCTAAACTTGAGGCTCTATATGTTATTGTGTGTAATTTTACCTTCCAGGTTCCGATGAAGTTTCCAATATTTGCGCATTTTTGCTCCAATGTCACTTTCTTGTATACATATGGCCTTTGCTTAAATATTCTATGTAGTGAATTTGTTTGTAAATATCAATTTGTGCACACCAGGTCAGGTTTACCGCAGCTATTACATGCTTTTTCAATTAATGTCTTTCTGGTACTAATCCGAATCTTGTACATGTGGGAATCTTTCTATTTTATTTATACAACTGCAATTGGAGGATTGTAATATGTGCATTGATCATGTAGTTGGCAACAATCACTTTGGTAAGGTTTGCTAGAGTGTGTGCACTGTCTTGTTTATTTGCTTTTCTTGGCAGTTGTGGTGTTGGGCCGTTGGCGGCAGTGGTAAGGTTTTGTGGTGTTTATGGTATCCCAACAACTTAGCATCTGCTTGTACTTATGGTACAAAATTTGTTTATATGAGTTTGCTGCCCAAGAACTCTCATAATGTAGCACATTCTATTAAGTGGGTTTGTTTGTGTAATGTGTAAACTTGTAAGAGAGGCCCCGTCTCCGGAGTAGGATTGGCAACAACTCTAGGCTCAATTGTTTGTTTTGAAACAATCGAACAACATTGACTCCATTGGCTCTTGGCTTGGCATAGTTACTTCTATTGCTCTTGACTTGGCATAGTTATTGATTGCAGTTGCTCTGGCTGCTATCAAACGATGCCAGAAGCCCCAGCTGCTCCTGGTATTATGGAGCTGCCAAGCTTTAGTGAGAAGGCTGAAGTGTTTTTAACATATCAGACAAATGGACCTTTCGGGTTTACACTGGCTAAACTCCACTGACGGTGTATACTTTTTGTTTCTTAGTGAGAAGGCTGAAGTGTTACCTAATACTTTTTGTCTTCTTTATTCAACCGTTAGAAAGACACTTATAAAACTGATGGAAATCCTTCGCCAATACACCTGAAGTGCTGGTGTTCATGTTTTGGATAATAATACATGTTTAAATTCTTCAATAAAAAAAAAAAGAACTGAGTTTTGTTTTAACCATTGCGAGTCGACGAAGGTCTGAGGGTACATGCTTCTTGTTTTTTACCGGATTGAGCTAGTTGCGGTACTTTGACAGCATGTTATAGTGCATTTATCATGATGTCGGCCCACAGTTAGTAATTGTTAATATGGCCTATATTGGATTTTCCGGCCCATACTCATTTCATCCCATTCTGATCCAAGAAATTGTGTAATTTTAACTTTTTATAACGATCAATAAATTTAACTACAAATAAATTTTAAATTGTACAATGAAACATGCTCAATTAATATATTTTATGAAAACTTAGTAATTAATGATTTATTATATATTTTGAATGAACATTTTACCAATACATTTTAAAACTACACAGTTTCTTAATTTGAGATGGAAAGAATATCTTAACTAATTTCATTCGAAGGTTAACACACATGCATGCTTTAGATTTGAGAGAAGATACGAAAGAAAATTCAAGTATTTGTCGGAAAAAAATATTAATACATTTCATTAATTATCAAATGTCAATAATAAAAGGAAGCATGTTGGATAAATAAAAATGAGAAATTAAGGGAAGAAAAGGCATCATGGTAGCTAATTAATCCAAGCAATTCATGATGATGAGGAGATTAGAGAAAGAAAAAAGCACTAGCTAAAAAAAAGCATTAACCTGGGGAAATGATGAATTAAGTTAATGATAAGTAAATGATAATCCATAGTGATAATGAATCAATGCCTAGCATAGTGAAGCACCATGATGTGATCAATGGTTGAGGAATTGGGAAGCAAAGTGATGTAAGTCTCTCTGTTTGTACTCCATATGTTGTCTCTTACATACTGCAACGTCAACAATGGCTCTACCCTTTGTCCTCTACATCTTATCTCAATCTGCATAACCAAACAATATAATTCAACATCACATGCCTATTGCCTAACGCAACTCATATTAATCAGATCGATCACTACCCTTATTTACTCCATACCTCATACTAGCTCTCTCCATTACTACACATTTTAACAACTTTATATTACATCATAAAAATTAATAATTATCATCGTAATATATTATATTATATTATATTATATTAGTGATTATGATGAATTCACAATAATATATAATACGATCGAGTGTATTGTAAAGTAAATAAACTTGGATCCATTCAAGTGCACGATTGACAAGTTTGATGATGATTTAGAAAGGGACCCATTGAGACTTTGATCCTAAGCGAAAATCATTTTACTTTAAGACTTGAATTAATCCGATGTTGGAATACTATCCTTATAATGTTGTTAATTACTACTCCATACACTAATTTTTATCTTAAACTAGGTGTTAATGGCAAATTTCATACCAATTTTATTTGTTGACGGGTGCATAAACAATGCCGACAAATAAGTACCTTTCAATTTGTTGTTTTCTTTATCTGCTACTATACGCTCCTTTCTTTCTTTCACCTAACTTGAATGTGTTTATATCGATTTTCAATTTATCGTCTTTCAGAAGACTTAAAATTTTTAATTTATAAACTACCACTTCTTGTATACGTAAATTTTGAGACGTTTCAACTCTCTATGTGCCTAGTTAATACTGTCTCACTATTTTAGAATTTTCTTAGAGAGATATGAATAAATATAATTATAGATTTGTTCATTGTTTATGCAGGAGAAGAAAGTGATTAAAAAAAATGAAAAAAAGTATCTATAATAAAGTGAAAAGTATATATATTATTCTCGCCGTCATTCTCGTTTACAAAACTATTTTTATTTTTTATTTATATAATTTAGTTTTAAAATTCGTGTCCAAATTCATGAATGGTTGAATGTAGAATGCAGTTGATATACTATAACTAGCCTATAGTTTGATTGCTAGATCAAAATAATCGACTACTAAATACATTTTGAACCAGGCAAATGACAGCCTGCAAATGAACAAGTCGTGACTTGAGTTGTGATTGTATGAGTGGAAACTCCTATTTTAAAGGAGACATTCCATTCATACAGATTTGACCTATATATTTAGTTACCTACTAAATTATTGGCATTATCATTGGTTTTTTGTTTATAAATCTGGTAGTTATCCGTCACCAACCAGAATGATTCTGCAATAAACTGCCATGCATCGCTTTTCCTCGACGATTATTACAGTTAGATGCATTGATTTGGTTCTTGACAACTGAGTTACAACTTGAATTATCTTAAATGTAACAATCATATCTCTTATTTCGCTACGAATATGCAGAGAGTTAATAGCTGTCGAGAAATAAAGAACGTTAATAGTTGTCGAGAAATAAAGAAGTTCGATGTAATGAAACTGTACATACGGTAAAAGCTTCATACAATTATATCATCGGAACCGAAAAAAATATATAAAGAGTTTATTCTTAAGTTGAAGTTTGTACTAACAATATTTTTTAATTAATAAAATAAAATACATAACTTAAATGTTATATTTATTGTATAAAATTACTAAATACTAAATTAACAAGCTATAGATATTTTTGGTCTAACCAGAAGGTTCATATATATATATGAAATTAATACATACACGAAAGTTAAAAATGATTGGTATACTCCCCCCCCGTTTCAAATTACTATAATAAACAACTTTGAATAATATTACACCTTAAATTTTAAAATGAAAATCGTATATAGAAATAAATATTATTGAATAGTATGTCATTTATCACTCACTGTATAGAATAGAGGTATAATGATTTGGTTTAAGAATTGGAAGATGGAAAAGAAATTGTAGGTCTTTGTCATTTGGGTAAAACAAATTTATTAATATTATGGAGAAACTCTTGATTACGAGGGAAGTGGTGCACTTAGTTGGTTGATGGGGTAAAGTACCCTACTTTTTAATAAGTTGTGTTGTATATATTCATACTTTGCGAAAAGACAATTAAGGACCAACAATAAAATTGAGTTGAAAGCTACGAAAGCATGACGAAATCTTACGTTAAACATAATAATAATATCCCATGCACAATTAATTATGGAGAACGATCGACATTATTAATTAAGGTCCACGTATGTGAACCCACAATATATTTCGGTTCCCTAAATCAATTATTGTGATATGTTCTTCTCAATTCTATTATTCATTATTACCAATGAAGGTCAAGCCTTTACCCCTTTTTTCTGCTTTGATGATGGTCCTTTTTTAGTTTGTTTATTTTCTATCAATGTGAGTTTACGTGTAATAATCCTGATTTATAATCATAACGATTATGAGCTTAGGGTTGTGCTTAGAATATGAACTAATTAATCTCTATTTTAACGGTGCAAATGGTCATTACGTGCAATAATCATTCTTAAATTTTATTACAATAAAAGTCCTCTATATTACTATATATATTATTAATGTTGAAACATAACTTGCTTAGTTATATATTATATTACTACAAAACTTGCTAGTGACGATAATCACTTCATTTCAAACCAAAATAATTTATTACGGATTGTGATGGCACAAAAAACTGATTAAATTTTAATGGAGAGTAAATAATGATTTAATTTTAATTGAGTTGTTAAATTTGTACTTAATTAAAATTAAAATTTAATAGGATATTGTAAGTACTGTAATTAAGTTTTAATGGAGTACTACTCAATTTAAAAAGATAATTATCATCTTAATTAATATAGTAAAGCTAATTATTTTGAGACATATTCGGCTCGATTAAAAATCCGACTAATTAAAAAGAAATGGAAACACCCCGCCCGTTATACTAGTTTCAGATACTAGGCACAATGTTATGTGTATTAGGAACTTCTTCAGTTGTATGAGACTGACCTTCTATCCTAGTAGAGCATTAAATTGCACGTTATATGTCAATTGAACATTTGAGACAAAGATTATGATGGAGATAAGGAGGCAACGGTCCCTAAACTTTTAAATTTCGCTCGACATTAATTCTTTAGCCTATCAACCCACCTAAACTTTGCTTCTTACAGATCTGTCTCTAAGTTGCACTAAATTCTACTTTAGACATGTAATTAGAGCGGTAGGAAGTGCTCAACTGAAGAAAGAGTTTTACACAATTGTAAATTTGAAAGTAGATCATAATACTTTTAAGTAACCTAAAAAAGTAATATTTTTATTATTTTATTTACATTTTATTTTAAATTTAAAATAAAATATTTAAATGGGACTCCTATTATTAGTGTTTTTATAGTAGTGATCCACGCCATAAATTAAACCTTAAACAAAAACTATCTTGCATTATATTCTACTTATAAAATGGATTTGTTACTTTAAGCCACAAATTAATATAGCTGCACAAGCAATGGGTAAATTGGATTTAATTTGAAAACGGTGTACTACTCAATTGGTAATGTGCGTATGAAGAAATGCCGCTCAGTTGGTAAGTCACTTTCTCTCTAACTAATAAGTCGGTGTTCGAGTCACCTTTAACCGTTTAAAGAAATAGAAAATTAAAAAATGGTAATATGTTTCTCTTGTAATTAATAAGTTGGGATTCGAATAGTATTTATCGTTTAAAAAAGAAAAAAGTAAATTTGATTTTATACATATATAGTTATATACTAATAAATCAGTTTTTGCCCCTCCGAAAAGAGAGTTCAAAGTTCAAACCATATCATCTCAAGATTGTGCTTTTCATTTCTTCTTTTTTCTTGTCCTTTAAAGAGTGTCTGGATGAAATAATAATTACTAATAATCTGAATTTACATGCAAAAGCGAATGGTTAATAATCCCTATTCCGTAGCTACCCACTTATATAATCTCAATGATTGACCATCTACATGCATGCCACATATCTAGAGAACAATTATGATTCTTGTTCATTGACATATAGTATAATCTTATCTTACGCCTATAGTAAGTGCTTATTCACAACTTTAATTAAGAAATAGATTATCTGTAATCCGACTTAGCCAATATCAAATGACAACAACTGATGAGATCGGAAAGTTGACCAAATAGAAAACAAATACAAATGCATGGAATGAAGGAAGAATGTTGAGTGACACATACAAATTCTAATTGATTGGTTTTTCTTTTGTTAATTAGATTGGCTCTAGTGAAATTGTCAACCCAATACATTTATTTATTTCTATTTTAAATAAATAAATATACATACCAATAAACACAATTTGGAATGGCACGTATATATTACTAGCTTAACGTGTTTCCGCTTCATACATAATCTTGGTGGCTAAGATGTTATAGAAATAGTAGTTAACTTTTAAGAATCTTTTACCTTAAGATAGGAGAATATTATTTAGAACCGAAGGGAGCTGGAATGTATGCATCCTAGCTACTTTAAATATTATTTGACCACAATTGATTAGTATACTTAAAGGTAACACATATTTTGGCTTTTGATTGTAAATTTCACAAGGAGATTTTGGAATGTCACCAATTTTGCAAGTTAGGGAATGCCTTTTCAAAAGATAGATGAAGTTTAGTAAAATTGGTTGGTAAGTCTTAAATATTTCACATCATCGGAGAATATTCTACTTATATATTTTCATCCACTACGCCTTTCAGTCCGATTCTGGTTCTCCAATCGGTTGGCCTGCAATAATACCTACTACCTCTCTGAAAGAGCATATTGTTCGACTATCATATCTGAATTATAGTAAAACATGACATGTTGAACCCTTGGATTTTTCGTCTATACGAGCGTCAATAGATTTCATTGTTTAGGCCGAAATTCCATTTACAGCGCCTGAAATTAGGCCATCAGCTATTATTTAGAATCTATAAGAAACTATTATTTTCTTTTTTTAAAACGATAAAGGTGACTCAAACTCTTGACATATTAGTTGGAGGGGAAGAATCTTATTGATAAGCTGATTACTACGTAGTATCATAGCCTATGCTTATTTTGATGCTGAACTGACCGAGTCACCTTTATCGTTAAAAAAAAATTACACCTACATTAAAATCAACTATTTTAGTTTCAAACCCAATACATTATTATAGAGAGGTATGTCCACAAATTCACAACGTTCATCCATAGACGTTAATCGTTATGCAAACTTCTTACACTATTAGAAATGAAAAGTACGCCACACTCAATAAGTAATAAAAAACCTTATGTTTACTCCCGTTTTATACATTTTACACTAAAAGATAAAGATGTTCACATATTATCGTACAATTATTATAACTTTTTTAGTTAAAATTACGCATCGACCTATTAAATAAAATTGTGGGGGGTG
>JAYMSP010000502.1:0-49244 GCA_036897095.1 Plantago elongata
TATATATATGGAACGTATACTAATCAAATTAATATAACATTAAATGAAATACCTTAAAATAAACTAAGTGTGTGTTTGAATTGGAATTCGAACTCAGTTGTGATTGAATCGGATCGTTTGGTGTTTGTCAAGGCCATTCGAATTGACTTATTATTTACTAAAATAAAATTCAATCACAATTCAATTCCCATTTAATTTAATCAAAATTCAATTCTCACTCAATCTTCAATCTATAAAACTCTACACAATTTCAATTTCATACCAAACATAAATTTTAACATCTCAATTAGAATTTAGTTACTATTTATCAATTCATCCCAACTCAAACGAATTCAATCACAATTCTAATTCAAACAACTACTAAATTATTATTAGAGGAGTTTGGTGCATGATGTCTCTTTACATTTGTTGACTGGTCATAATTCATTACCTAAAATATAAAATGGAAATAATCGATATATTATTATACATCCATTCCGTTGTAATTTCATAATCATTTTTATTCTTTCCACACTTAATCAATATATAGTTATACTTACAGCAGTCTGCCTTTATATTAGTCTTTATAATCCTAAAGAATTTAATAAATTATAAAGTTAATAGTTAAATCGAGGAAATATATGTATATTTTCAAAATATTAATATATTATTATCACAAATAGTTAAATGGAATGGGGTGAAAATTTGTTCCTGGATTGGACCGGCATGGATAGAATAAACATTTGCATTGCAGCATTGGCTCTCACTTATGCAAAAAATAATAAGTAGCAGCTAGTAATATAATTGGACATTACCTAACATTAGCAATTCAAGAGAGAAAGTGACACTACATATAAAGTTAATTGATAATCCCGACTTCAATAATTATGAGTTGAAATTTGATTGGCGTTTATTTGGTGTAATTACTCTGCAACTCTCTCAAGGTGACATCCTTTCCGAATTGACCTTACGAACAAAAGCTTTCTCATTCATAATTTGCCCTCAATCTCCATGCATTTTCCTTTGGAGTTTTCTATACGTTGCAGTCAATAGGTCATAAAATGCCAACTTAATATAAAGCCATGCATTGCCAAGTGTTCTTTCGTGCAAGGTTTTTTAATGTAGTATTTCAATTTCTCAAAATAAGTTATTTTATTAATAAGTCATTGTAATATGGTCTACAATAGGGCCAATAAATATTATTAAAAATATTAGTGTTATCTTATAAACTCGGTTATCTTCAACTTAAAATCACTTCAGCTCAGTTCAGTTCGGCATAGTTACAATTTATAGTTTACTTAAGTTCAGTTCAGTTTAATTAAATTTAGTTCAGCGTCAAAGCGTTTGTAGTCGAGTGGCGAGCTGAGACACCCATAATCATGAGGTCACGGGTTCGATTCCTCGAAATGGATAATTATATTCTCTGAATAGAGATTGGTGATGATTTGCATCTAGAATCGATTGATAAATTCGTCTTGTTCAATAATTGTAATTGTAATGCTATATTTCATGTTCAATAATAATTAAAAATAAATAAATTTAATTCAATAAATTTCATTTGAAAAGAATGTAGCCTTATTTTATTAGAATATTATTTTTATCATAATTTTATTATGATATAATATAAGTTAAAAGTAATTTATAATTAACAAGATAAGCTCGGTATATTTTATGTAAAGGCACAGAGGGTATGCCACCCACAACACTACACTTTTGTGTATTTCGATTCCTAGCTAATTCTTACGATTAATTTTATTTTCCTCCATAATGCTTAGTAATCCTTGGATGGCACATGGTGGTAGCAATCAAAGTTATTGGTGTAGGGGGTCCAAATGCAATAATAATGATAATAATAACAAAAAAAAAAACTATATTTGGCTGCAAGTAATTGCATATATACCAGCAATGCAAGGATTTGTTTGTAGGTTAGGCACGAACAAGCTTGTGAACAATAGAACAAGCTCGAACAAACTTATCTTCTTTCACGTAAATTAAATTCCTATTTAAATATTTTACCCCTTGATTTCATTTATCATTATTCCACAAAGTACAAACTAGTAATGAAAATGATAGCATTGTGTGACCCCATTGCGCAATTTATCGACCAAAATTAATTAAATAAATTTGGAAATTGGTCCAAATAGACTGTGTACGTATCTGGATTATATATTATTGTGGCACCAAGTCAAAGCTTACATGTGCTTTTCAATTTATCTTATTATCATGTAGTATCGTATCATATCATATCATTTCATTTCATTTGTACCTAGCATCTCCCCTATATAAATTATGCATCTTATTCCATATACCCATATGAATATTATTATTGACTCAAGACGAGCATATCCATACATGCATGCCTGTCGCTGAGCTAAAAGGTTCAAACTGTAGACTTTTGTCTCAAATAATCAGACTCCTTACCCTTGACCTTTACACTAATGTTGCCAAAAGCCAAGAGGGGTGTGGGTCGAGCGATACATCTAAAAGGATTGATTTTACTGATCAGCTGGTTGTAGTTGGATTTTAACATATTTGAATTCTCAAATGGATAATCAAATGAAAATGAAGACTCCAGAGTCGATTTTGTTCGTGATGTGTTATCACAAGTTAAGTTGTTCATAGGAACCCGGTTTGATCATATTCCTTCATTGGCGGTCTTCAATATTAATATGCATTTGGGTCTAGAAGAATTTGGGAAAATTGTTGTTAAAGACTTTTTTGAAGAAAAATGAAGTATGAAGAAAAAGAGAGTAAGGGAGATGGATTAAACCCGAATTTTAATCCTTGGCGTAAAATCGATATGAAAAATCTCGATCGTATGCAAATGTAATCCATAAGAGTGAAACATAAATAAAGGTGAGTAGAGGAGACAACAAAGAGTGGTGGATGTGAGAAGTGAGAAGCAGCATCAATCACATTCATCAAGTTAGCTAGCGAGCAAGTAACTCCCAATCCCCAAGCCATACCATGCCAAGCCCACGTGAATTAATTGACACCTCTTATTGAGTTCTACACTATTCACTTCATCTACAAACTAATTCTCCTCATCATATCTTCCATCTCATCTTCAAATCAACTTTGAAATATGAGTTACCACAAAGTACCAAACACTACTGTATCATCCCGTGCACTTCAGTTATATATCTCCAATTGAGATAAACTTTATTAAAGAAGAATATGTCATGACGGATACAATCAAGTGAATCAACTACACCCGAATAAATTACGTATAAAATTAAACATTACTAATTAAAGTAAATAATATCTAGTATTCATGTAACATATTCTTGTTATATGCGAGTCGGAGTATATGTTTATCCTTTTTCTAATATCAACTTTAACTTTTGGCCAAACAACATCCTTTTATTTGTGTCATTTTGCATTTTATGATATTGTTAGGACTCATCGGAGGTTTTGGACTACACAAGGTCGAGCGGAATATCAATGCAATAAGACAAGGACTATGTCAAATTGCAAAGTTATCCCTAAATTGGTTTTAAAAAACCTAATAATCTCGATGCGGAGGACCGTATTTAATTTAGACGATTACCCAACTTATAACCTATCTTAACCCTATAGTTAAATATGGTCCGATTCAGATCCAAATCCTTACCACATAACTTCATATCCATATCAGACCTATGCAATCCTTACATTTATGTTTGCCATTCGTGGTTATAATTTTCAACAAAGTTCATCATCGTACTCACATAGACCAAGTCAAACTAAACACTATGTATCAAATTCAAGATCAAAGCATGTGAATATTGCGATAATCTAGAAGTTGAAGATAAAAGCTTTCAGCTTGGTCAGTCAAAGTTAAAGCAGCATTATTGAGATAATTAAACTTTTATGAAATCTTGCATTTTACACTTTGCGATACATAGTACTATTTGATAACCATATTGTTGTCATTTAAGTATAGTTTGATGAGAAAATTGTGGAGTACTACAGACGGAGCAGAGCAGGAGTGTCGTGAATTGGTGATATTAAATTAAGCACAGTTCAAGTTCAACACTGAGTGTGAAATTGACTTAGTCCAGGCACTAGGCCAGGATATAAAAGTGGAAGAAATTAACGATTGTGTTGTCGTTGAACGTAAGAAATGAAATCATATGGTGTATTGACTCTAGGTATCGATCATAAAACCAACTGCTAAGCAACAACATTACAAGTAGAGAACTAATTAAAAGCTATATATGGTGGCCAAGTTAAAGCTATATGTTCAGTTATACATTCACTTACGCCTAGTCGTAACATTTGACCTGACTTTGAGACTTGTAGAACGTCTGATTTTACCGATATTTCGCTGACTCTCTGATAGACTCTAACCCCTAGTATGATTTTGATTTGATAACCGAATATGGTACCATTGTATGTTAGTGTTACTGTCTGTCTTTCTGCACCTGTGTGTCTGTCTAATGTTACTGTCTGTCTTTCTGCACCTGTGTGTCTGTCTAGTGTTACTGTCTGTCTTTCTGCACCTGTGTGTCTGTCTAGTGTTACTGTCTGTCTTTCTGCACCTGTGTTTGTTTAGTGTTACGGTCTGTCTTTCGGTACATGTATCTGTCCTCTGTATCCATCCTTTGGAAATTGTTTGAATTTAGTGATCGTCACCCGGCACTTCTATTTACCTTTGTTAATCGCCATCCGGCTCTTGTGTTTGACCGTGTTACCCGCTAACCGGCATTCTAATTAATGTGTTGTCCACCATTTGGCACTTGATTGCCTCCGACACCTGTTGTTCGTTACACTTGATTGTATTGTTCCCGTGTTCTGCCCTCCTGTAATTGTGTTTAGTCCTGTGATCGCCTGTTCGGCGCTTGTTGGAATCTCTGAATAAGTGACCAGAATGTCCCTTGTACGTGTACTGTTTTGCCTGTTTGATCCGATCCTGGTAACCTGACTGATAAGCCCTCTGCGCCACCCCGTGATAGTGATATGCCTCCGTGGCATCCTGTGATAAACATGTGTGGCTATCCAGGTCCGTTTTGACTGTTTAGTGTGGGCCCAGGGACAGCTAATATAGTTGGGGCCGGGCGGAATGGACCGACGGTCTGGCTATATCTCCTGTACCCACAGATCCCCGGACACCCAAACGGTATCACCGTCGCATGTGATTGATATTGTTCCGTGTACCGGCCAACATGGACTTAATCATGTCGCCTGACTGAGTGCGAGGTCGCTCCTCGAAGGAGTAATAAGGTAGTCAAGTTGCCCCCCGTGGCTATGGTGTGATGGTTGGTATTTGTTTCGTGAAAATTCTGAAAATCCAGGATCGGGAATCTATTTGCGTGATAAGTGTTCCGTGTTTTCCTGTCAGAAGTGAACTGTATTTTGTGTTGTCCTGTCAAAAGTGAACTATGTTTGGAATTAGTGTATGGGTCTGTTTTCTCGTTTGTTTTAAAATATTACTCACTAAGTCTTGTGACTTACCCTCTCTGTCATGTTTGTTCTTTCCATTCCCTAGGTAACGATTGTGAGAACAGGGTAGATGATCGGGTAGAATGACCAGGCGTATAGTAACCGGACCAGACCTTTTCCGCTGTCGTGTATTGTTCTTTAGAAAATAATTGTATCGGCAATTACCCGACATTGTACATTTCCCAATATTATGTTAATAAATAAGTTGTTGTATATTCTGGGTATGATTTTTCCCTTATCCGACACTGATCGATCAACCGTGCTTCGGGCGGTTAGGGACCCCACTAAGGTGGTACCCGATCCGGGGCGCCCCAGAATTGGTATCCGGACGGGCGCTACAGTGGGTATAGTATAATAAGTGTGAAATGAACAGTGGACAGCCATTTATCTTCCCCAAAACAAATATGGGTAAAAGTGTGTACTACTGTATACTGTGATGGATACTGTGTATTGTGATAATGAAATCGTGGCAACAACTCGATGTACAGTTGCATGCATTATTATTGTGAGTCGTTCAGCGTTTGCGTTCGCCTATATATAGTTTGATTTACTTGCTGAACGAAAGATATACTAGATCGGCCCTACAGTTATTTATACTCTTCAAAGTATTATCACATTAGACTTTTATTGCTAACGTGGTTTAACATTATTTTAATATGTGTAACAATTTACGACTTTATTAAGTAGTGATATGTACATTTTATGTTGCATATCATACTACATACAAAATATTTTGAAAGCCGATTTACGGAATAAACTTCCATAGCAAGGTAGCATGTCCGTATGAAGTCGGATAAGGCTAATGAATATTGGCACGCAAGCATAAGCTGAAGGATGCAACAGACCTTATTAGTTACTACAACGGTTGATCCCACCCCCTATTGGCCACACTGCTACATTGCATAGTTGTTCTACTCCACAGCCTAGCCTAGTACTATAGGTGGTGTGCCCCTCAAGCCTCATGTCCCAACCACCAATCCACCTCACCTCATTAACTCAATTATTAATTTATTAATTAACACCACGTCACACTTTTGTTTCCTTTAATTATTATAACTATATTACAAGCGATGTCTCATTCCCCAATTCTTCCCCTTTACTTTCTTTTATTGCACGTACGGTTCCACCTTTTTATCTCCTTCCTTCCTTGATAAATAAAACTCCATTTCCCATTCCCTTCACAATTCATTTTCATAAATCATACTCACTCTCATATACTACTCAACAAATCAACAAGAATGGTCGACATACAGCAAGACACATTTCCAATACTCCTCTCGCCTTGTAACAGTGGAAGAAGAAGAACCAGCAACGAGTTCTCCAACTCACCCGAGTTCGAATTCTGGGTAACCAGAAACACCTCTTTCCCACAACCAAATCTCCTCACCGCCGATGAGCTTTTCTCCGGCGGCGTAATTCTCCCTCTCCAAAACCTCCACCTCACCGACCCCCCTCCTCCTACTCCACCACCTGAAAACCCACCCGAACCATCCGGGTCAGATCGAACCCCGAAACCCGACCCTGAACCAGCACACATTTCGAATTCGATTCCAAACCCCTCCGGTCCGGCGTTGACTTCGTCAAAGCGGTGGACAGACATATTCAAGAAAACAACCGAACCGGTAGTCGAAAAGGTCAAAATCTCCAAAGACAATAAGAAGAAACACTCATCCTCTACCGGAGTAGTGAGTGCGGCTGAGCTAAACATCAACATCTGGCCGTTCTCACGGAGCAGATCCGCCGGAAACGCCGCCACACGGCCGAAGCCGGCCACTGGAAGGAAGGTCAGCAGCGCGCCGTGCTCACGGAGCAACTCCGGTGGAGAGTCGAAGACGAGAAAGTGGCCGAACAGTCCGAGCAGGGCTGCTGGAGTTCATTTGGGGAGAACTAGCCCGGTTTGGCAAGTCCGGCGAGGGAAGAACGTGAGTACCGGGAGTAAGAGTGGTCGGGTTTTGAAGCTGAATGTGCCGATGTGTATTGGGTATGGGCAGCAGTTGAGCTGTAGGAGTGATGAGAGTAGTGCGTTTGGTATTGCGGCGGCTGCTGCGGTGGCGACTGGCGGTGTTGCCGGTGAAGGGGTGCGTAGTGGGAGTGGTAACTTTTTTAACATAAAGGGGTTGTTTTCCAAGAAAGTGTATTAGAGATGTTAATTAAGTCGTTTTTCCCGTTTTTGGATTAATATTGCTATTACGTAAGTTAAGTACCAGTTGGCTGTGCAGAGCAGACAGTACTAGGATTTCTGGATATTTAACAACGAATATGTGTACTGTGTTGTCCTGCTTTTGTAATTAGTTATTAACGACTATTATATAAAAACAGAGGAAATTTGGTGTTACTGTTTCAGATATTTGAGATTGGATCTGATATTCTGATTTATTTCTGCTCTGTAATTAATTTCGTTAATACTCGACAATCATATGGACTATGGAGCATACATACTGGTGAGTCGTGATGGGTAGATATGCGCCCATACACTCTTTGGTTCAGAAAGGGTCCAACGTCAAAACCAGGACGACACAGTTGCTCATATTACATGATGTTAGTATGATATTTTCGGTTGCGATCATTCGTTCAAGACTCAGTGGATTCCAGCCATGGACCACAATTGAGCCTGTACATGACTTTTTGGGAACGCTCAGGGTCAGTTGACTTATGAGCCTGGAAAAAATTGAGCCATGAACATGATGATTTTGACTGCACAGTCAATTGTCAAGCTTGGCTTGAGTTTAGAGCCTCAAGTCAAGGTTCCAGGGCCTGCATGTGCTCCGAGCTAAATATGATAAACTTCTCAACATCTGGAGATAGTTGAGCACTTGACTTTCACGCATCGAGGTTCTCTCGAGCATGTGTAATGTGTATGCTCCGAGCCTAAAACATGATGAGCTTATCAACATTTGGAGTTGGGTAGCTCAACTCCTCATCAACGCCCATCCAAGCATAATGATCTAGCACTTTAAAGATATATCAACAAAAATAATTATCACTAAGGAATTCGACACTCTATATTCTAAGCATATGTCATTTACATCCTATAATGAACGATAAGGACATATACATGAGTTTCTTTCTATTTACTAGCACTAATTCATAAAAGTATAACTTTAACTCTAATAGGTCTACTCTTCCTATAGGGAATATAACATCAAACAGTTAAACCATCTTCATTAACGTTTTAACCAGTGGAGTTTGAGTGAGTTTGGATCTTAAGGTATACTCACCCATTTTGTTATGATCACTATAATTAATGCGGACATCAAAATCTCCTATTGCCTATAAAGACCTCTTGGAGTGAATCTACGATGTTCAAAGTTATTAGACCATCTCCAACAGCGGTCCAACACTGAGTTGGAGCCGCTGCTGGAATTCTGGCTTAGACTCCAGCAGAGTCTGAGCCAGCGGCCCATCATTGCAACGCTGGGCCTCATCCTAAAATTTTAGGACGAGGCTCAGGTTGCAACATCATTATTTAATCCTCCCTCTGGTCCATTAGTAACTTAGACGAGTTACTTTCTCTTATTTTAAGAATAAGTGGATAAAATATTGATTTTTTAGTGGTATTATAATGATGAAGTTGAAAGTTGATGATAAAGTAAGAAATAGATGAAATAATGTTTTAATAAAGTATAAAAGATAAATAATAATAAAATTAGTTAGTGGGATAAAAAATTTTATTTTTAAATATAGTAAGTTTCTAATGAAACTCTAAATAATAAAAGTTAGGAAGTTAAAATAAAACGGAGGGAGTATTTTGCTTTTTTTATTTTTATTTTTTTCCTTCTGCCGTTGTGATGTTGATGTTTATAACTTGTTCTTTGTTTTCTTTCTTTCTTCTCCTCTTCTCTTGTTTGCCTTTTTACTTGTTATTGTTTTTAATTTCTTTTTAAAATTATTTTATTACTATAAATAATTATATTCTATATAAAATTAAATTAAACATTACTTCTAAAATTTATACTTTTACTAATTTTTTATTTTTTATTTTTTATTTGTTTAAACATTTTCCTTTTTGTTATTTATTTAATTCTTTTTTATTATTTCATTACTTATACAAATAATAATATAAAATGAATTATACATTACTTTTAAAAAATACATTCTCACGACTAGTACATGGAGTAATATACCTAGATCATATAATTTTTATTTTTACTTAATAAAAAATAAAAAGACTAGTGTAATTTTGTTATAATTAATTAAAAACTTTTAAAATCAATTCAAAAATAACGTTTAAAGGAAATGAGAAAAGAAAATGAAATGAATAATTAAGTTTGAAAGAAATATTAAAATAAAATAAATTTTAAATTTTACTGTGAAATTAGTCAATTGTGCAGAGTTGCATAGTGAATTTTAGTGAGTAAAATATTAATGTGATAGAGATTTTAAAATTAAGTGAGTTGCAATTAAGCCGATGGATGATGTTACAACCAACTATATCACATGTGATTTGTGATACCTCCTTTCAAACTACTGTTTGATTCATATGGAATTTGTACATGATGGGACATTCTAAAAAAACCCTGCATGGAAAAACTGGTTGTTCAATATTTTTATATTATCTTTGGTGGTTCTTAAAATCTGATTCTTTAGGTTTATGCATTTTGTAGTTTAGTTGTTAGCTGCCATAATTTTCAAGTACGTTTGAATGTACACTTTGAACTCTGATTTGTGAAGAGTATTTGAATCAAGTTTAAGTGAAGAAATACTACAAACATTTGATGAATTTGAAGAAAACATAACATTTAAAAGCCAAACCAGAAGTGTAAATAAAGAGAGTGGTCCTACAAAATCCGGAGAAAGAGTTATTGGCACTGCCTAAGAAAATATAGTAAGGAGGGTAAATATTGGATGATGTACATTTGGAACTATCTCTTCATCCATTGCCAAGCATTTACAGAAGGACATCAAACGCATTAAAGTAGGCGCAATAATTATATAGAGAGTCATTTGGTGTCACATGCAGTATTGATTCGATTCGATTGATATAAATTGTTGTTATAGAGCAGAAAGAGTTAATACTAATAATTTATGTATTGTGTAGTGTAGCATCAAGATGAGATGACGGATGCCAATTCTTTCAATCACAATTCACAGCCTTTGAGACAACACAACACAACACAGGCGAAATGCACATGATCAACCATGTTGTCCTGCTCCATTTCTCATTTATTACAAGACCTACCCAGGGTTGGAGATTTCCCAATTTCAACCAACATCTACGTCGTTCCTCAATTTTAACCAATCTATACAACGTCACAATGCATGTTTCAAAATGCAGTTCATAGAATAAAAAATGAAAAATCAATTTTACAATAGAGTTCTTGCTCATAAATGAGATTAAACCTTCATTTTATTTTATCACTTGTTAATAAGATGCATTTTGAATCTAACTTCATCACGGTGATCCATAATATGGTAGTCAAGTTGTACAAAAATATCTTCATTGAAATCATATTAGAACATATGTTAAAATTTCCCAAAACCATACCGTAATACATGTTCTTAGAAAACTAATTTGTATATTCTCATCCTAAATTTATTTGGATTTCTACTTTTAAATTACTCAAGATATGTACTTAAATAGCTGAAATTGTACATAAAATCTGCCATTTAGTCATATGCAACCGTTTATCTGAACATCCGATCAATCTTTTCTCTTATTCCAATTTACATTCGACTTCAATTCGTCCGTAGAAGTATTTTGGCGAACTCAACGCTTTCGAAATGGAATTTCTAATCCCACTCCCACCATAAACCTTCCAATATGCTTAGAAGGTGTACAATGGTGGACCATAATTCTGAATCAGGTAAGGCACTAAAAAAAATAAATAGATACTAATCGTATATGCAAAGTATTGTATGAATCGAAATAAAAGAAGTGCCTTGAAAAATGATGTTTATAAAGTAATTAAAAGGTTCGAAATCATTGCTATAGTAAAAAATATAAGAATATACTAAGAACATTATTGTGTTAAATAGACGACTTTTTTTTTAGTTTTCTACTTAATTTACATAGATATTCACAAGTTTACTTATATGCCAAACATGACTTGATGATAAAACATAAAAGTACACACAGATAGCATTGTTGGGATTTTGTTTAATTAAAATATTATTTCACTTAAAAATAGTAGTGTACTTGTTAAAAGACAGTTCATGATCATACGCAACATGACTTAATTTATAAAATAAAAAAAACTATAATTTTAAATTTAATAGTTCATGATCATACCGTCCGACCCAATTCGACTTTCAAAACATCGTTATGTACTCCATAAACAAAAGGGTTGGGGAAAAAAATGAAAGGAAGAGCTGAAAAAATGAAAATGAAAAGAGATTAACCAAAAACATTGAAAATGAGGCATTTGGGACTCTAACCCAAGCCCACTCCAAAACTGAAACCTTAAAGCCCCTGCCATTTCCATTGAGAAATCAGACAAATACATATTTATTTAGAGAATAATCTATATATAAATTAAGATGTAATAAACAATTGAAAAAGACAATGATCCGAACTTTGAAGTCTAAATTCAGGTGAGGCACTTGCCTCACCTGGCCCCTATATAAATCCGCCCCTGGTGTACATAGTCCAGAAGCTTTCTCGTACTGCCTGGTTCGAGGTCATATTAAAGAATGTCATCTGGTTCATCATGAGTCGGATGCTTCGATTGTTGTCATGAAACATTCTTGTGCATGATTGTTTTTGTTATTATAAGCTCTGATTAGTACGAGATTAATTACAAGCCAGCCTTGGTACAGTTGGTTGGAATATATGCTTCTAGTTATGTAAGAAATCCCAAGGGATCGACGACTTCTCTAACTCTTAGAACCGACTATCACATTCCAATGAATGGATACATCTCCAACACGTTGACCTGGCAAAATCAGGTCAATTCAAGATATGGCTTGCCCATGTGCGAAAGTATTTTATGTGCCCTACTCTACCCTTTAAATACCGGCTATATACATTAAATATAGTATTAACCCGGGACAATATCATTATATAATTTAATTTAGTAAAAAATATTAATTTAGAAATTAAGGAAGTAGAATTTATTTTTACAACGATGGTCATATTATCGGGATAGACTTTCTTCATTTAATATTATATCATTTGAATCTTTATTTATGCTAAGTATAAAAAAAAATGTAAAAACACGGTGTTTATCATGAGTGATATATATGTTAAAAGAGGTATGATTTAGCCTTAACCTGTTCGGTACCCGACAGATTGATAACATATTGTATTGGGGCCTACCATATCTGACCTGCTAATTAGAAGTAACATGCATGTTTTGAAAAAGAATTACATCTCTCAAACCATACCAAAGTAAAATACAAAATTATATAGCACGCACGTTCAATAGGGTATATAAGTAGCGTGTTAAACTATTTGAAACTTATTTTAATCTTTGCGACTTTACAATACAAAGTTCTAAGCTTGTATGCAAATAAAAGAAGTAAAATCTGCCTTATTTATCCAATGAAAAACACTTACTCCAAACAAAGTTAAGTTTATTTCATAAGGTATATTGTGAAACTAAGAATTTATTATATTAAACTAACCTAGATACAATATTACACTATCACAAAGTCTTATAAGGAAATTTGAGACTTGAAAGTATGGATTGATGTTCTTACAATGTTATGTATATATATGTAATGTCTTTATAAATATCGATATAATGTTTGGGATAATTACAAAACACAACCCCCACCCCATTAGACAACCCTTTCTCATATTAATACCCCTTAGTCGAACAATTACATGTTGGTTCTTTTTTAGTTTTGTTTGTTGACTAGTTTAATTGAGCTAATTTGAAATCAAACAACCAACATGGTTTTAAAGAACGTTGATGGTAATTAATGTTTGAGTAGACATTATGTTGTCAAAGTAATTTCAGTTATTTGTGACACCAGACATCTTCGAACCAAAGCTTACTCTTTATTTATACATGAATACCAATCTGAACATTTACATATTGTATTATCGATGTTGTAAGTTTAGCTACAAATATTTCATTTTCCAGAACCTATGGACGACTTTACCTAAAGGAACAACATTCTTTTTAGAACGATTAATCATGTTGATTTACAAGAAAGCCGTCCAACTGCACGTCAATGTACGTTACGTTTTGTGGCTTACACTTGGAAAATATCATTGAAGGAACGACATTTCTTTCAAACCATTTGTATTATCAGTTTACGAGGATTTTGATACATTATCAGATCGCTTGTTTCTAGTTGGGCTATGAATTAGTATCTATTGGGCAATGGGCTTCAAACATTTTGTTCTGGACTTTCTTCTTCTCAGCAACTAATTGAACGAAGCTTACGGCCCAATTAGTTTTGCCCTGGGCTTATAATAAGGTTATCAGAAGCCTTATCAGGAAAGTCGGGCAAATGACACAACTTGCACTAGTAAAGCATGATGACTTCCAGACTTCCAATACCTCACTTCACTTATTTCCACACCATAAAACAATAAAACAAATTGATACATCACAACTAGTACTATTCCGTGACGATGTTATAGAATAATTTACTTCAAATATAAGTAAAGAAATTTTAACTTCAATTTGTAACGAATTTCGAGTTATAGTATGAAGTCTAATTAGGTCTGGTACATATTTCTGAAACAAAAATATACAATAGTTCAGTTCCATGTACTTGGTATGTGCCACTCTACATAAGACACAAATTATCGTTCTACAAATACAATTTCACATGTCGTAATTTCTTTTTGACACCCCCCACCTCCCGCGTGCACACACCCCCGAGAGTACATTGTAGAGACCTATAAAAAGAAGCGTGCACACACCCCCGAGAGCACATTGTAGAGACCTATAAAAAGAATTTTTCCCACCTCCATCGCTCCCCCCCCCCCCCCCACCCCACCAGTTGTAGATCAAAAGAAGTAGAGAAAAGATCAGGTAGAACTTCCTCGCCAAGAGTGTATCTGTCATACGATCCTTTAGATTGAACATCGTTATTTCGAACATGGTTATATTCGAGTTTGATAAAACCTGACCCATTCAAAAGTTAAATAAACGGAATATCATTATATATAGTAGGATGTAGGCCGAGACCTCAACAATGGCACTGGCCCTTGTTAGTATACATGTATAAAAAAATGTATACTCTTAAATATATAATAGAGAATTATTTATCATTTATATACATATGATGTAAATTCAATATCTTATTTTATATGATTTTTCTAACTAAGTTTAATGGTACACGAATATGTATCCCTAGTGCAAATCATATGTATAAGGAGACGTGGATAAACGATTGGTGATATGTACATATGTAGGTTTAATATTTATTTTGGTGAGAAAATAAATGTATTCGGCTAGTAGTCATTGCATGTCATCAAAATGGACATTATATTTCGGTCGGTAACGGTTCGGTTTTTGGTATTATTCAATTTTTCGATTTTTTTGAACATCCCTAATATGTACACCAAAAATGTAGTAACTCTCGCAACTCATGACGTTATGTTTATGATCCTGGTGCAATTTCATAAGGAAAAATATATATTTCCAACAACCAAGAACACTTAAAACAGTATAAATTCATCCCCTATAAGACAATTATAAAAGATGAATTTTGTATTACATTACATCCCATTTAAGTGTTTTAGAATTCACATTAGCAAGCTGATATGTATACTCAGATACAAATACATAGCAAGTTTTGAAGAATGAGTCTCAATAGTAGGAAGTGTACATGATACTTTGCTATCAAATTCCATGAAATTTATATAGAAATTCCGCTTGGTACTTACCCCTATTTGATCAGATTGAGGGCATCCATATATCAAAATCCATGCATAAATTTATAGATTCAAAGAAAGGGTATGCAATCCATCATACCAATTAGAAAAGCAATATATGTCAATCTTGGGACATTCTCCATTCACAAATCAAACAGACCATTGGTGTGACTCATCAAATCTTAGGTGCATAGAATATAACTGATTCAATCAAACGATTCACCCCCTTAATCAAAGAAGCAGTCAAATGACAATTAAAACAACCGAGTCTAAATGACACCTAATAGAGATCAAATTATACTAACAAATAATGAAATCAGTCACCTTAATGACAATATTGTCAACTTAATTGACCAAAAAGCTTACTTATGTTAGTGCTATGTTACACAAATAAACACGATACACATGTTACTACGTTACATAATCTTTTTATAAATTTATAAAAAAGATCATGTTTCAGTACTTACAGTCAACTAAGCCAATGTTCCATCCTTGCTCATACTCTAAATCATGAAATAGTAATGTCACAAACTTTCTATCGACATTATACAACAATGCATCCACAAATCACAACGTCCCATACAAAAAGAGAGATTCTCAAATCATTAGCATCATTATCGTAATTTCTCCCAATTCCAATACACCATCTCACAGTGCAATTTAATCGATTGATCTCGATAAAAGTTCATATCCGATAGAAAAGAATAGAACAACAATTCTAAATATGTATAAATACAATAGTTTAATTAAGCAGTCGATTCTCCGCCAGATGAGTGAAGAGCTCGATCTCTAGATCGATGGCATAAAGAAGGCAGCCGGAACTTAGAATATGGACAGTGAATATGTAAATGGACGTTTTGATAATTTGCTTGGATTTGCCAGGGTGTAGGTTTAGCCAGTGATTTCTTTGATGCACCAGCGTCTTTTATGATGACACAGTGCGAGTAAATTTAGTCGCATTCTCGGTGATAAAAATATGGAATTTTCATACTTGCTTTTGTGCTATCACGATCTCAGTTAAATTGCAGGAACCTACACAGATAAGAATGGAAATCGGACATATCGATCCATACGAAACCGTTTGAGCTGCAAACCGTAATGCCTATTTAATTATTATAATGGATTGTGGGGTTCCAATATTTAACTATAAAAACGAGAACTTGAATGTGGGACGGTCCAAAGAAAAATACGGAAACTTGAATCAGGGATATAAGAGGTATATCGTATTCGAAGTGTTTGATTACACATTTAAATTGTATCTTTTCAAGTTTAAGTATATTTTAACACTACACTTTAGGATTAATTCATAGTTATTTTTTCTTTTAATTTTGTTGATCTAAATATCAAAATTGAACAATTTGCATACTTCAAATGAAGTAAGGAAAAATAATTTAAATTAGAAAATGTCCATTTAAATGGATTGATGAGCCCCCTAATTAAGTTGGTTGAGTTTCAACGAGTCGAAACTGAAACTCGGTAAATATTATAATCACCAGTTCAACTCAAATATCTTTATCGAAAATTGAAGCGCGAAGCTTGCAGGGAAAGAAACGGAAATTGCAAGGTAACCGGAATTCACTCGGACCTTCACTGTGTCGTCTTCAATGGCTTCGTCGATTAGGCGCCTTGCGCGAGCTCTTCACTCGAACCGTACGATCATTTCAAAAACCCTAAACCCTGCTACTCGCCCTTCTTCTCTGCGAATTCCTCTCCCTCTCTGCAATCGTAAGCTTCTCGATTTTGAAACCTAATCATTGTTTCGTTGTCTTCTTAATTTGCCAGTATTATGTTAATTTGTTGTTTGCAGTTTATACTTAAACTGCGTTTTATGTTAATTCTTAAGCTGCTGCTTTTTATGATCAGTTTTATGAGATGGAACCTGTGCATATTGCCACTGTGATACTGCTTCTGGTTAGGTTATTATAAGCTAGACCAGCTTGTTTTTAGTTTTTACGGTTCGACTTGCGTGTGTGCAAGTTGGATCATCAAGCTTAGTGAAAAATAAAATAGCTACTAAATCAACTAATAATATCAGTCAATTTATCAAACACCTCCATTAACTCAGTTAGTTAAGATCTCATTTTCAGCTAGCTAATAAGCTAGCCTAATCAGCCACTAGGTAGTTTATTAACTAGTTTTGCTCAAAAGAGATTAGATATGATGAGGATAACAATGTAATATTAATAGGAGCTATTTGACTGAGAGCAACTGCCATATGTCGAATACTGTCGTCCTCTTCTGTTGATGTGCCAGAATCATGTTTTAAAGTGACTAAGATACCTTGTACGACTTGGTGTAATTAGAAGCTCTCAGTGAAGATTTTATCCCTAGGTTCATCTACTTATGGGGTACGTACAGTCATACACTTATTTTACGGTTAGTTTTGTATGTGTTGGGTGACTTCCTGTATCTGGATGTTATCTTTTGGTTTGTGTCCTGTTTATCTCGTTACTGTATTCTATTATTGTGTGTATTATACTCATTATTTATTTTTGTGTTTTTTTCCTCCATGTATTTAGGAGACTGATCTCTATGATTTGAATGTATGGAAAATTTCTACATTAATCTAACACTTCAAAATCCGTGTGAGCAGGGTATTTAGAACAGAATAAAGGGTCTGATGGTTCGAGTGGCTTGGAAACAAAAGCAGGACTTGCTATTCCCACAATTTTAGCTGGCTTTCTTGGATTTGGACTGGTGGACGTATCTTATGCTGAGAGCAATGAGGTTAGTCTGATATTCCGATAATTTCCCATCTGTTCTCAACCCCCATTCCCACACATAAAAGAATTGTCATCTTTAAGAGGCGTTTTTTACCCTCCCTGTTTGGTGGAAGCTAATTCCTTTGTGTTTCCGTGTTTTCTTTCATGAGCTATTCTTTGTTAATAAAATGAGTTTGAGGCATGATGAGAACATGCAGCAGACATCTGCATATAGTTGTAGTTAGAAATACTCTCAGTCTCAGCCAAAAAGGGTTGGGGGTTCTACTAATTGTTGTAAAGGTGGATTCCGGTGTTAATATTGACATTGAATTGGGTTATGCTTAGGCAGCTGCTGACACCGCACCATCCAGTGAAGCTAGTGAATTTCCTCCCCCATCTGACTCTGGCAAGACTCCTCCACAACAAACACCTGCTAAAGCTCCGTCTCCTCCAGCTTCAACCCTTGCGGACCTTGAAGAGATAGCTAAGAAAGAAAAACTTAGATTAGAAGCATTGCTTAGGAGCAAAGAAGTTCGGAATGCTTCTTGTCCCCGTTTCACAGTTGCTGTTAAGGGTCAAAAGGTCCGTGATATCTTCTACTCTGGATGTTTATTTATGCGTGGAGTTATTTATGAGACTTAAATTACATGATGAGCCAATCTGAACCCATCTTTAAATTGCCGTTCGCAAAAATCATGTCCAACGTTTAAAAAATTGATGAATAAGTTCATGGCCTGGTCCTTTATTTTTATTCTTGGCTGCCTGGTTGATGCATATTACAGGTGAGTATCAAGTTCAAAGTTCCCCCGTCCTGTGAAATTCCGATGCTAATTACAACCCTTGTTTCACGGCTTGGAGTCACCCCTGGAGACTACAGTGTTGGTTCAGATATGATATTGCGAGCTTGGGACAGGTTTTGAACTTTTATCTTTACATTGAGTTTGATTCACTACTATCATTCAGTTCTCTGCAAGAACAGTTTCTTTCTGAATTAAGAAATACTTCACCTCTTATATTGCTATCTGGTCTCCCAGCATCTGAAGAATTATTCGTTGCTAATCTACACAGTGGTGTTGCTTGGCAATTAACACTCAGTCGCCCAAAACGTCAAAAAGAAAACACTGGAGGTCAAGTTGAAGCAAATGATACAAATGCAGAGGATGGGGATCTATGCATTCTTATGTTTCGTTCGCTCATTAGTTCTGACAAAGCTGTCAGTATCCCTAATACAATTTTCCAATTGCAATCAGATGTTTAATGATGTATTTATCATATGCATATAAGTGTGTTCGTCTCTCTGTAGGAAATTGAGTTCATGAAGGGGGGAAGTTTTACATCTGAGGAGCTTGATGCGTTAGTATCGGTCTTGCAAATGGCAGGACAGCCAAAAACTGTAGTTGGAAGGGCCAATGGAGATATGCCACGTAGTCCAGCAATCGATAAAACTATTGCTAGTTTAGAGGGCATGGGAGTCAAGATATATGGACTGAAACAAAGCCACGAGTTCTCACAAAACAATGGAGAAAACATGAAAACAAACATATCCTGGGACAACATAGCTGGCTATGATGATCAAAAGAGGTATAATGCAGTTGCAGACCTTGTTTTTCTGTATTATGATCTTGTTAGTTCTCCACTCTACTGAAATTGTGTGAACATTGTTTTGACAGTCATTATTACTTTGAAATGAAAATTTGACTTGATCATCTCTGTCCTGGCCGGGCAAAAAATATTTTAAAATATGCATGTATTTTTGCTTAAAACTGACTCTTGTGTCTCTCTGAACCAATCTGATTTCTTTCTTTTATTCATTTATGTCCTTCTCCTTCCACACAGGTCCAAACCTAATTCCCTCACACTGTATAAAAAAGTGATTGGTTTCATAAACTATGAAAATTTCAGAATTGCTGTTTAGCAGATAGCTGGAATTTGCCCCTTGTAGTTTTATTAAGCATTTGAATCCAAGAAACTTCATTACTCTTTTCATTTTGCCCCAGCTATCTTGTCATGTGTAAATCGCATTGATTTATTTGTTGTATTACGCATAGTCTTGTGGGACATGACAGTGTTCTACTCTGTATTTGGTTTACATGTCCTTTATTTTTGGTAGAGATATCGAAGATACAATATTGCTGGCCCTAAAGAGTCCAGAAGTATATGATGATATTGCTCGTGGTACTCGGTGTAAGTTTGAGACCAATAGACCACGTGCTGTTCTATTTGAAGGCCCACCAGGTTAGAACTCTAGTTACTCTACTATATTCCAAGGAGGAAACACTGTCTCTTACGTAAGCATGAGGGCACACGTTCACATTATTGGGTTCAACAATTGGTTCGTTTATGTTTGAATCTTGTAATCATGATATAGCAAAACCCGTGGAGTTACTTCTATCGTTCTAGTATAGTTACTATAATAGGATTAAATTTATAATAGGATTAAATTTCTAACAACCGTCCATGGCTTTGAAACATAATTTACAAGAATTGCCTCATCTTCTTAATCTATCACATTCACATCTAAGATCATCTTCAGCAGTTCAAGCCTTCTCGAACCCACTCTCACTGCCACATCAGCATTCCACTCACTCCATCCCTTCTAAAAGCCTCTACTCCAGGAGTTGAAACCCAAATTTCTCTTCTGTTCTCATTTCTGTCAAACTTCACTTTTCATTTCATTTTCTCTTCTCATCTCTTTTTTAAACTTCATTCTACATTTCATTTTGGATGCTGTTAATTAATTATAATATCACTTGCTTTTTAAAAAACTTACAATACTTGAAATATAAAATTACATAATTTGAAAATAAAAATTACAACACTTGAAAATGAAAGTTATCATACCTGAGAATAAAAATTACAACAAACTCGAAAAATTTAAAATACAATGTATGAATCCTATTTGTCAATAGTCAATACCCAAATATGAACAAAATTTGTTAAGTACTACCATTATTTTTGAAATCTATGTAAAATCCAAATTACAAACGTTATTTGGAAAAACTAGAAAATAAAGAAACAAAGAAATCAGTGAATCAAAACAAACAAAATAAATGAACTAACACAACATAAATAAAACCCAAACACAACAGAAATAACAAAGACATGATAAAATGAAACCAACACTGCACTGACAAACAAAACAAATAATTAAAAAAAAAAAAAAACAGGCGGTGAACGGTGGTGGTCTGAAATAAATAAGAAACGAAAAGCAGAAAAAAAGGAAAAAAAAGTGGTGAGGCGGGTGAGACGCACCTCACCATGAGGCCCTGTGATATGCTATTGGAACGTTTCACTGGGGCTGACTCCATGATTCATTTCAGCCCCTGATGAAGTTGGTCTAAGTGTCTGAAGAATGACATTGTAGTGGAATTTGTGTTTAATGTATGTAATAAATTATATTCTTTTTTGTATTACCTTTATCTTTTATCTCATTTTGTCATCTCATACATGGTTAATTAGTCATTCAATGTTTAGCATGCCCCGACATTGTTTGCCACCAAATCTGGTTCTTTATTGGTGCTCAGGTACCGGGAAAACATCATGTGCCCGCGTAATTGCTAATGAAGCGGTATGTTGTTTTTTTCTGATTTATCTTTTGATTATTATTTGTTATTTCTCGTCTAGATTTTCTATTTTTGGCATGGGGTATATCCTTTTCTCCCCCTTGTAGATTTTCTTTATAGTTGAGTGCCTCTGTTCCTTATTTTTTTTGGCTTGGATCTCCACAGGTTTGAGTATCTTTGATTATCACTAATTTAATCAGCATCTATTTTATTCTCAACAGGGTGTCCCGTTGTTATATATACCACTGGAGGTTATCATGTCTAAATATTATGGTGAAAGTGAACGCCTGTTGGGGAAAGTGTTTTCACTTGCTGATGAAATTACTAATGGTGCTATTGTTTTCCTTGATGAGGTACTTAACATTAGGTAGTGGTTACACACATTGGCATTAGTATCAATATATAACTTCTTTGAGATTATTTTAGATGTGCAATTCTTGGAAGAGACCAGCCTTTCCTAAACATTAACAAAAGGCTGGTTTTTTTGACCCAGCCAAGTATTTGGAGTGGTTTTTGACTTTTTCTAATGTTGAGGAAGGTTGTGTTTCATATGACTTGCTCATCTCATATTTACCGCTTAATTCCTTAAATGTGTTTTGCAGGTTGATTCTGTTGCCACTGCTCGTGATAGTGAAACACATGAAGCCACACGTAGGCTCTTATCTGTGTTGCTGCGACAGGTGAGACTGGAATAATAAGCGGCTGGGAGATAAATTAATATATTGTTGAAGGAATTGTATTGCTGTTTACTATTCCCTCCGTTCCGTTAATAACTTCCTAAGTCATTACTTTCTCTAGGATTCAGGAAGACCAATTAAAAACTTGATTGTGATAGGTATCATATTGAATTATTGATAAAGTTGTGAGTGGATGATAAAGTATGAGAGAGCAATGATAAAATAGTATACTCTGAGACAGATCACTTATATTTTGAAGTGGCAATAAACTTCTGTTTCCCATTGAGTGGAGAAAACCCTCGAGTATTTGTACCCTCTGAAAATAAGGTTCATAGGGTTGAGAGTCTATTTTGCTTTATTTATCCTGAAGTCTCAGAATAGACACTGCCTGACCTAGCTGGATACTAGAGTGCCAAAACTTACCTGCCAACCATGAACTTCAAAAACTTCTCAGAGATATATCTCAAGCTGAAGCCCCAAAAAATGCTTTCTGATGTTTCAGAGATTGTCATCACGAAAAGTTGTTCTTTAACCTACAAGTGAAGTTTGACATTTGTGCAGATTGACGGGTTTGAACAGGACAAGAAAGTAGTCGTTATTGCAGCCACTAATAGGAAACAAGACCTTGATCCTGCTCTGCTAAGGTGACCTAATTATGCTGGCATGCATGCACTTAAATTTTGACAATTTTCCACGTATCTAATTAATGTCTCTTTCTTTTAGCCGGTTTGATTGTATGATCACTTTTGGACTACCTGATCAGCAGACACGGGAAGAAATAGTTGCACAGTATGCAAAGCATCTCTCAAAATCTGAATTAGCTGAGCTTGCTGTGGCTACAGAAGAGTAAGTTTGAGAGATCCAAAACTCTTAGTCCACATTTCTTGTATTGTTACTCCACATTTCTTCCACTATCAGCCCTCAACTGTGGTAATCTGTTGATTCCTCAAAGTTTAAAGGATTGCTTATATACAGCATGACTGGTTTACAAAGCACTTGCTTGTGCTGATAAGAGTTTGTATATTTCAAAAGGAGAAAAACTGACGAAAATTCATCGGGTTCAAACTTCACCAATCAAGAAACTATGATGAGCAAGTATTTTAATTTTGGACTTGCACATTCATCAATGCAGGATGTCAGGCCGTGATATAAGAGATGTATGCCAACAAGCGGAAAGACAGTGGGCATCAAAGGTATTATAGACTAATAAAAGTTCCTTCTACCATTGATTCTTGGTTTGTTTAGTTTGATTGACCTATTTCTATGTGGATAATAGGTCATCCGGGGACAAGCAGAGCAAAAAGAACCGTGCCTGCTGCCGCCTCTTGTCGAATACATAGGATGTGCTCTGAAACGTAGGAATACTATGCATGATATTGAAAGTCGTCAACGAAACCCCCCTATCTCGAAGAGAAATCAATTTGATTTTATGTGAACAGGACGATACCTTGCTATTAATGTCACAATGTAAAGCTGTCTGGAATTAATGTTGTATGCAAAACATTTGAAGTAAGTTCTAGTTGGCCCTCAACAACCTTATTTTAGACATTCTGTCATTTTTGCAATCTCATAAATCATGATGCTTACTGATAATTACATCCATTTATACCATTTTAATGAATACTACAAGTGTAATATGAATAGTTCAGTATTCTTTCAGCACTGTCATATTAATGTCATGGCCGGCCAAATGATTTTGGAGTCCCATGCGAAATTTAAAGATACCAAAATATTATACATATAAATTTTTTATAAAATTATATCTTGTAAAGTGGTTGAGGCATGGAATTATAAGATAGTGATTGATGTATGGGGTTATAAGTTGATTCTGATAAGGCAAGGAGCGATAAAGTGATAGTGATAATTGTGTCTTATAATATAATTAATTTATTAAAATAAAAAAAATATTTCATACAAAATTTGAATCAACTTTCTAATAAAATAATATACTCTCTTGATTTTAACTTTATCTTTTCGTAATTCATTTTGATCCGTCACAACTTCATCTTTTCTCCCCTTAAATATAAAATATATCTCCGACTTTTTTTCCCTTTATTTTATCACAATGTCTTCTATTTTATTCACTTTTTTTTCCTACTTTATCATATTCTCTCCTACTTTATTTATTTTTCTCTTAGAGTTTATGTCCGACCCCTAAAAGGATGAAATTAGGACGGAGAAGTACATTATATATCACTTTTAAAATATAACAGTGCAATTATGCTTACTGATAATTACATACTTTTATTCATATTTTTAACTTCTTACTATTACTATTATACTAAATTGAACTCTTAAAAATTCGAGACGCTGTGTAACTTAGGTCTACCATGATGGGGCCCACTTTCCCAACCGCCCTCATACTAGCATCATAGTATGCTCATTTTTCAAAATTGTTAATATAATATAATAGAATGATTAGATCTTAGGAATCTTTTCGTTTTTCAGAATTTTGTATAGAATTTTCAAATTTGTTATTCCTATTCATGAATGGTTCCTTAAAATCCACATTCTCGTAAGCGAGATCGAGAATATCAAACAAAAATTCTTCCTTTTTCGAAGAAAAAATGAAGGTAGTTCAGTGAATGAATATACCGCATGAACTTAGGGTCTACCATGATTAAGTTTATTCTTCCCCAAGCTACTTGTTGCTAATTGACCACTTTGGCATATTGTTTCTACACGAGGTTTGTCGAAAACATTAAACTACACGTGAATTCTAATTATATTGTAACATTATTCTAGCCAGTCATGTATAATTTATATAACAATCATAAGTGAATTTATAAAACTTTAAAATTTATTTTACATTAAAAATAGTCACAGTTCGACTAAAATTTAATTTCAAACCTAATTAAACCCGATTACCTTAAGTAAAGGACCCACAAATCATTGCAGATGTGTACTTATTCAACACAGTCTGCAGATGTGTACTTATTCAACACATTCATGTATATGGTTCACTGCTTTAGGTATTAGTACTAAGACTTTCAACTTAAACGGTTTCAATTCAACCAATCTGTAGTTGATAGTCAAGGCTGTGTAATTAATATTTGGGCTGATATCATTAACCGTGCTAACCTTGGTATGTAAGTTATGCATGAACGTAATGTTCATAACTTCCCTCTAGACCTAGCTACTATCGATTGACGTGAAATAGCCTTGCGCTTTGGCGCCCATCTTCCAGACCAGCATCAACACTCGCCCATCTTCCAGACTAGCATCAACACTCGCCCATCTTCCAGGCCAGCATCAGCACTGGCACATCCATGGTATTGAGTCCTAAGTCTGAGCAGAGGGACTCGATTCCTTTTGGTTCAATCATGCCACTGGATTTGCTAGCGTATGCATTGAAGAGCATGTCGATATGGTCTGGCTTTGTGGCAGTTTTCGGCAATTTCTCCACTGGTTTGCTAAGAACGGATGGTTGGTTGGTCCGGTTTTGTGGCAGTTTTCGGCGATTTCTCCACTGGTTTGCTAGGAACGGATGGTTGGTCGCCAGTAGAATGTGCAGCGTGTTTCTTTGAACGAGGCATATTGAACAACAAAGCCAAGGCAAACGAACGTTTGGAGTAATAGAAGAAAAAACGTTTAGAGTATTGGACGTTTTTGTTTTGTGTGGATATACTGCAAGGCTCTGGCTTAGGCTTATCTATATAAGTTTTTCTCCTACTACCTAAACATAATAGAATTAAGGTCGAATTACAAAAGATACCTCTTAAGAATTCGCTAATTTCACTTTGGCCCCTCGATCTCAAACAATTACAGATAAATCCCTGTCGTTGATCACCCCTTCAGCATCAACATTTCCTCTGTCCTACGTGGAATTTTTGGTTTGTCCGAATAAAGAAAAGAGAAACTAAATTTGACAATTAAAGAAAAGGAAAATTATAATAGGAAAATAAAGGTTGAACCTGGGTGTAATTTATTTAAACAAATTTTGCCTCAACTAGCCGTTGGTGTCACGTGTATATCACGTGGGGATGGTACTGGAATTGACATTGCGAAATTCATGGACTAATCTGTAATTGATTCGAAATAATTTCTAAAAACTAGCCGTTGGTCTCATAGATCGGAAACTAGGTTGACATTGCCTTTTGTTGTCTATGGCATGTAATGGTTTGTTGTCTATGACATGTAATGGTTAGTTGACTTTTGTTGTCTATGGTATGTAATGGAAATATTGTGCTTACATTAGAAGGTACATGCCTACTCAAAGATACATTTCATGGTCAAGCAAAACAAGTAAATTGCTAATAACAATAGATTGATAGAAACAAGTTGTTTAAGCCCCTCATATGGATCTTCCCTTCCTTGTTGTTGATTCATTCCATTATTTCTATGCTCATTCTCATCCTCCAATACTTGACTCTCAAGATAAGACTGCTCCTCTTCATGACTGCACCAACCTGACCAACCATGTTCAGAGCAACGATGATACAATCTTCCTGGATTGGCTTTCAATCCCGACGTTGTTATCTCCGTGCTTCTACCACAATCGTATTTCCTGCAAATTCCTCTAGACTGATCATTGGCCCTAGCACTTTTTTGAGATCCACTAGAAGCCATAACTATTGTACAAGAATAGAGGGGAGAAAAAGAGCTTCTAACATGAACAAAAACAGCTTCAAAAGGGGTATAAAAAGCCCCAAAATCACCACAAACCTGATCCCAACGGCTAGTTTTAGAAATTATTTTGAATCAATTACAGATTAGTCCCTGAATTTCACAATGTCAATTACAGTACCATCCCCACGTGATATACACGTGACACCAACGGCTAGTCTCAGCAAAATTTGTTTAAATCAATTACACCGAAGAAAGAAAAATGAAAAAGAAAAGAAAAACCATTAACCCACAAAAAGAAAAGCAAAAATGAAAATAGTGGATGGCATTTTCGTTATTAACTCGAACTTACCCCTCCACATCAGCGCCATGTCAACACTCTCTCTCCTCTTCCGTTGACTTTTGGACCTATTTGTAATTTTTGAAATCGTTTAGTACAAATTATCGGACGATTCTGTAATAGTTTAAGATTCAGGGACGAAAATGAAAAAAAGCGATATTTAAGGAATATCATCCTTAATTTTTCCTACAATTAATATATAATTAATACCGACTTAATTTTTCTGCTAATCTTGATGGTATTAGAATCATATTATGGCAGAAACTCTTATTAACTTTACTTGAGTTTTCCTAATTTATACATACATAAAATATATATGTACAAATCATTGCAAATGTGTACTTATTTTGCAAATATATATATATACACACACACTGCAATAACCACAACAATAGGAGTACAACATTGAAGAAGTCTGAAAATCAAATCAATCAGCAATCAAAGAATCAACAATGTCTTCTCGAGAAAACAAACCGTCAAAACCCTCGAGTAGCCGACCCGTTGGCATCCGTACCCTCTCCGATCTCAATCGGCCTTCCGGTCATGATTCCGGCAGTGACTCCGATAACCCTCAGGAGTATTATACCGGCGGCGAAAAGAGGTCAATTTTTTCTCCGATTCACTCAATTTAGGTTAGACTAGTATAGTGCTGCAACTTCGAATTGGGTTTTTATCTGCAACTACAAATTGGGGGCTTATATTCTTGATTATGTGTTGCGAAATTAGCTGATAAGCTTAGCTTGATTTATGTAAAACTGTAAAAACAAATCAAAGATTATTAAGAAAAGAAGATCATCGAGCTCATAATCAAATAGAGCCATAATTGTATAATTCATATAATTTGTCTGTGTTGAATCATCCTTTATATTTCCAGCCTAATTTATTTTCCTCACTTTTATATTTTCGGTCTAATTTATTTTTCTAACTTTGATATTTTCAGTCTAATTTATTTTCTCTAAGTTGGCGATTTCCTTTTTTAGCTGAATTGAGTTTTTATCTGGTCGGTGGCTCAGTATGTGTTTCGATGTTTACAATTCAAGTTGATACTTCAGGATATGTCGATAGATAGGAATTGTGTGTCAGTTTTCAATTTATATATTCTTATCAATTATCTCACACTCCACTGCCATGTTTAGAATGTATCGATAGATACGTTTCAATGTTTTCAATGCAAAGGACTCTATTCTCCCTGGTTGACATTGTCTGAGTGTAGTGTTTTTGGCTGGTTTTGTAACGAGTTGAGTTGTGCTTTGTGAGATTTTAGTGGATCTGTTTGATAATTTGATTGAAGTTAGGTGCTACGAATCAGTGTGCACAGGGTTTGAATTTTGTGGGTTTTATGTCTGATAAGCTATTAAAGGTTGACCTATTGAATCTGCCTGACGATTTATTGCAAATGTGACTTTCAGTGGAATGCTTGTCCAAGATCCACGAAATCGCAATGATGTAGATTCAATCTTTGATCAAGCTAGACGTCTGGGTGCTTTGCAAGCGCCACCTGAAAATCTTCAACCTTCTTCAAGTTCTAGGAGCTTCACTGGGGCTGGAAGGTTACTTTCTGGTGAAAGTGCACCAATTGCACCTCCAACTGGTCCTCAGCAAGCCGAGCCGACTGCGCACAACATTGTCTTTTGGAGAAATGGTTTCACCGTTAATGATGGACCTTTGAGAAGCTGGGAAGATCCTGAGAATGCTCAATTCCTTGAGGTAAATACATATGATGTATCTGCAAAATTTAAGGCTTCTTGTTGGTTGCTATTTTATGAAAAACAATAATGGACTGCGTAAGTGCTTAGTCTTGTTTTGATCTCTGTTTCTGCCTCATTTTGCCTTTCAACTGGAAGAGTTGTTAAATGATTCGTAGAATTACATGTGATTTTGAATCACTGTTTTGCTGGTTCATATTGTGGTGTCTAATAGTTCTTGTGATTGATATGTGATGTTCTACACTGATTTTTCCTGCAGAGTATCAGGAGGTCTGAGTGTCCTAAGGAGCTGGAACCTGCTGATAGGAAGACCTCTGTACATGTCAGTCTTATTAGGAGGGATCATGAGGATTACAGTGTAAGTCTATATATAAATACTCTCCATGATATCTTGCACTATCATGTGGATTCATATGCATATCTTATTTAATGAATATTTTAGCTTTATTACCCTAGATTGCTTGAATGACGCATTGAACACGAAATTGATAGGATAACATGAAAAATGATATTATGTTTTTTACGATTAAAAACGAAGGAGTCTGAAGCTTTGCTTGTTTGGTACTATTGTGTGCGATAATATGTCCATGCGGACTCCGCATCCAATGACTTTCATGGTTAGGAATAGTGTCCAGATTGGAAGTTAAGTTCAAATGCTCCCTTTAACGCGGAGACTTTCTTTTTTAATCTATTCATTTCAAAGTACATATTGTTGTCCGGCTAGTGGAATACTTCCTCCAACTTTTGATGCTTTCTAATTCAGCAAAATACCATTTTATCCTTAGAATTAGTAATATGCAATTTGAACTGGCTTTCTTGCTTAACATTATTTGAATTTATTTCTGTAAATGGTCCACAGTCCACAAAACTGCCTTCTATTGTTTCTATCCGATTCGTTTACAGTTGCAACAGAAGGGAGGTTGTATCTTTCATTAATGAACTGGAGATGGTCTGATTGGATTCAAGTAGTACTTCTTGCAACTTTTATGAACTAGGGAACGTTATATGCCCAACTGTTGGTGGTCTCGACATGTCTTTGCTGTTCTGCTTCTCTTGGTCGTTTTAGGCAAAAATGGTTTGCATAAGCTTCTGAACCTTAATTCTTGATGGAAGTCTCATAGTAAGACATAAAATTGCCTGTCAATCCGTTGTTTTAAAAAATTTGTGTAGTCAACTGGATCTCCCGCTTTGGAACATATATTATACCATTATTGTTCAGTTGAGTTGTCCAATACATTTAGGTAAAGTATGAATACTTTGTGGCTGATTAGAATAATCCTGGATTAACCCGATAATTGCATGCATGGTGGTTATAAGATTGATATGCTCTAGACTTCGGGGCTCAGCCGCTAGCGTTTAGGATGTGAATATTTGTACTTTATCCGAGCCATCTCAAACACCTTGTACTCCAAATTTAGCATCTAATGTGATCTTGTGCTCTACTTGCAGGAACCTGAGAAGGGCCAGAGTCCATTTCAAGGAGTCGGCAGAACTCTAGGCAGCAGCTCTGTAACCGAGTCTGCTCCCGAGACTACTACTGTTACACCTCCCCTCCAAAGTGCTCCAACTCCTCGGCAGGGACTGGTGGTAGATAATTCTCAACCGTCCACGTCAATTCAACTCAGGCTGTCCGATGGGACTCGCATGGTGGCACACTTTAACCACCACCACACCATTGCTGATGTGCGTTCTTTCATTGATGCATCACGGCCTGGAGGATCGAGGACATATCAATTGCAAGCAGTTGGATTTCCTCCAAAGGTCCTAAATGACCTCAGCCAGACAATTGAACAAGCAGGGCTGTTGAATTCAGTGGTTATCCAGAAAAACTGAGCAGCTACAAAAACAAACTCACCTTTGTATTTGGCAGCTTTGCATGTTTGATGACTTTCACTGTTCGTTTTATATTTTCAAGAACCTAAAGACTGCAGTATATTGCTGTGTTAAAAGCTAAATCCGTATAGAATGTTCTTTGGGGTTCTGTTTATGTCCGTGATTATCTTTCATCCAAAATGCCTGAAACTTAAATGTGATAGTAATTTATATGGATTCTTTTTCGCGTGTGCTTGGAATTACAGATTCTTTTCTTATAGAAAAGGGTAATCATCTCAATTCGCATATGTATTAGCTTGCAAGTACTTGGCACGGAGTAGTAAAATTCTATTTAAAATGAAATTTATTTCCAAATTATTTATAGGTGTTCGCAGTTACTCCTGAATTTACTCAGGATCCTGCAAGTAAATTTCATTTCATGCATACCGATCTCAATTTTCAAGTAAAATACTGGAATTCAGACAGATCAGGTATTCGGCAATTCGTCAGATAGATCAAAGATTATTACTAGAAATAGATGGTTTCTCGATCATTGTTGTTGTTATGGGACATTTGAACTGTCGCATAATGCTTTTATATATTGTACAGAGTAACACATTAATAATATAACACATGACACGCCATTTAAATCACCTTGCGTTACAACATATCACAAAATCGATTTTCTATTTTGCTCCTTCTGTGGTTGATGTCTATTGCTCCGTTTAATTAACAAAAATAGCTGAAAAGTTAGTTGGTAAATGAAAAACTAATAGTTGAAAAGGTAATTGATCGTGTTCATGTAACAATTTTTTTATATAAAAAGTTCATAAAGTTAAAAAGTTAACTGAAAATATGATGGTAAACAAAACTATATATTAACTTGTTGTAAACTCTGTTTTACCAGTTGGAAAGTTATCTTGTACTATAAAATCTGAAAACATTGGAATGCACTTCATGCGGATAAAACTTGCTGTGTGAGTAACTGTGAAACTGAAATTTGGAGGAGAAATGGCGTTATTTTCTATTTTTCTTACTCATGGATGATTTATCTCGTGAGTTGGTGAAAACATCCAAGTATGAGCAATACTTCAAAAAGCAATGGTTGTTTTACCAATGAATTTTGTCTTTTTCACGTAAAAATCAGCTTTGTTCACGTTCTATATGTGTGTTTAACCCCTAAATTCCTCTTCATGGTTGGCTAATTCATTCATTTCACTGAAATATTAACTTACATATATATAAGTCGAAGCAAGAAACTAGTTTGCATCTTCTTTTACATTTCAAGAACCAAAAAGGAAGGAAAAGATGTGTAACTTAATGGCTTCTTACCAACATTGGATAATTATGGCTGTTGTGATGTTTGTTTTCATTACTGTTACTTCATCTAGTGCTGATGAAGAAAGCGATATCTATCTGGTTTTGATGGAAGGCGAGCCAGTTGCATTCTATGAAGGTACAAGCAATGATCATCAACAACCCCTTCTCAACAGGTAACTAAACATGAACTTCATCTCCAAAGCAGAAACTTCATTTATTAGTGCCGTTTTTTTGGCAAAATGAACTGATAATGTAGATGATGTGTATTATAAATTGAATAGTAGTTGATGTTAAGATGACTGGTCGTGCTAAACACATATTTAAGTCTGAAAAGGATTCGTGTTGGTACTGATCAGTTCGGCCTTTTCTGAACAACTTTAATAGTAGGAGTTCTACTAATAGCATCTCTTTTTGTTGTTTCGAACAAGTAGAAAAGCTGGATCAGTGGCTTATGCAAAGCACCTGGTGGAATCTCATGACCAGTTTCTGCAAAGCACATTAGAAGCTGGAAGCTATAGCAAGCTTTACAGCTTCAATCACATTGTCAATGGGTTCGCTGTTCATACCACCCGTTCTCAGGTCACTAGTCTAAAATCTTGAGAAGTTTGCAAGGTCTGTTTTTGTAAGTTTACAGGATTGTTTCTGTTTCTATTGGTGGAAAAACAGGTTGAAAAATTGAGGAATGGTGTTGGGGTGAAACTCGTAGAGAAAGATACAAGAGTCAAACTAATGACAACTCATACCCCAGATTTCTTACGGTTGCCGCAAGTCTGGACACAACAAGGAGGCGATAGGAATGCAGGTGATGGTATTGTGATTGGTTTCATAGACTCTGGCATAAATCCTAATCACCCGAGCTTTGCGTATGATCCAACAAATCGATTCACTTCCAACATTTCTCATTTTTCCGGAGCTTGTGAGGGAGGTCCTCTGTTTCCTGAGACTTCTTGCAATGGCAAGATCATTTCTGCTCGTTTTTTCGCATCTGGGGCTCGATCTGTAGAAACTCTCAATGCTTCCATTGATATTCAATCACCATTTGATGCAGTCGGACATGGAAGGTATGTATATGCGCATGAACAATTGAACATTTCCTTGTTTCTGAATTTTGAAAATTTTAGGAATCTCATTTTGTAGTCATGTGGCTTCAACTGCTGCTGGAAACTTTGGAGTTCCAGTTGTTGTGGATGGCTTCTTTTATGGCCGAGCAAGTGGAATGGCGCCACATGCAAGGTTATGTCTGCGATAATGACAAAATATATAAGTTCACTTGCTAATAATTCTGTATCTTGATCATGCAAAATGTGACTGATGTTTTCTCACAAGCCTTTTTATTAACAGGATTGCTGTGTATAAAGCTATATATCCAACCGTTGGAACTTTAGCAGATGTATTAGCAGCTATTGATCAGGTGAGTTTCTCCTTGACATACATATATGAACATCAAAAAGTATTAACTATCAAGACAACGAAAAAGGGACAGAGATTATTATCGAACAACATTGACATGTAAAAATTAACATTGGCTTCACCTTCTGCAGGCTGTCTTAGATGGAGTAGATATCATAACACTCTCCATAGGACCAGATGAACCACCAGAAGACACACTCACATTCTTAGGAATCTTTGAGATATTTATGTTGTCTGCACGCAAGGCTGGTGTTTTTGTGGCACAGGCTGTTGGCAATCGCGGTCCAGGTCCTTACACAGTCATCTCTTACAGCCCTTGGGTTGTTGGTGTGGGAGCTTGTGGCACCGACCGTGTTTATCCAGGCACTCTTATCCTCGGTAGTGGACGAAAAATTGGTGGGGTTGGATTATCAGGTAAGGTGAAATGTTACCTTTTATCTAAATCTGAATAGAAATAAAATTACCTTCGCATTCTTAAGGGAAGACGAGTGATTTTCCTCAAGTGTTTTTCAAACCTGGATCAAATGCAGGCCCAAGTTTCGGAGATGGAATGCTTCAGTATAAGTTGGTTCTGGCTAAGGATGCAATCAAAGTGAATGGAACATTTCCAAGGACTCCACAATATATAGAAGAGTGCCAATATCCAGAGGCATTTGATCCCGCTGTTGTGCAGGGCAGTGTAGTTATTTGTATGTTTTCGGCTGGCTTCTACAATGGAACTTCAGATATAGCACCCATTGTAAGGACAGCACAGGCTCTTGGATTCACGGGTTTTGCTTTTGTTGCGAACCCCAGTTATGGTGACTTCATAGCTGAGCCTATCCCCTTGGGTGTTCCTGGCATAATTATCCCAAGGACTAGCGACAGTAAGGTCTGTGTGTACAAATATTTTCCTGATAAACTGATTCAGCAAGCTGAATCCTGAATCAAAGGATGGACATTAAGACAATTTCTTGTTTTTATAGATCATACTTCATTATTATGAGCAGCACATTCAAAGAGATCAAGGGCGAGTTACAAGATACGGCGCCAGGGCAGCCATAGGTGAAGGTAGAATCACTTCTTACAATGAGCGAGCGCCTATTGTAAGCAGATTCTCGGCGAGGGGGCCTGATTACGTAGACCAACAGAGGAACCCTGCTGATGTTCTGAAGCCTGACATTATAGCTCCAGGCCATCAAATTTGGGCTGCTTGGAGCCCTATGAGTGTTCAGAACTCCATGCTAACAGGTAGCACAAGAGATCTGTATCAGTCCTTGTAGCTGATCCTTGTTTGTTTGTCACTTATTGCGATCTGTTTTGACGGTTATAGGTCATAATTTTGCGCTGAATTCTGGAACCAGCATGGCAACCCCACATATTGCGGGCATAGCAGCGGCCATCAAACAAATTAACCCTTTGTGGACTCCGTCTATGATTGCATCAGCCATGTCAACTACTGCCTCCAAGCATGACAATCAAGGAGAACCAATAATGGCTGAAGGCTATGCGGCACACACATTGTATCAAGCTGCCCCATTCGGATTTGGAGCTGGCCTTGTTGATCCCCTCCGTGCACTCGACCCAGGGCTGGTGTTCTCCACAGGTAGTTTTCTTCATTATAGGTCACTTTTGAATACTATGTGCTTCTGCTTAATTCTATCACTTCAAAGCAAGCATAACCGCATAAGGTAGGTACTCACTTATCCTTGTAATCATGATTATGGAGCAGGATATGAAGATTATCTAAATTTCTTGTGCTCACTACCTAATGCTGATCCAGAGAAACTCAGAATCGCCACCGGAGGATCATGTGCTGCCTCCTTTGATAACCCGTCCAATCTAAACCAACCTTCAGTAACAATAACTAATCTTTCAGGAACACAAATAGTGCACAGAGCTGTTACGAATGTGGCAGGCAGACCAGAGATGTACATGAGCGCGGTGCTGCCACCAAACAATGTGACAGTTACCGTAGATCCACCCTGGTTCATAATTGCCCCAGGAGAAATGCAAGCTTTGGAAATAAAGCTCATGGCAAATCAGGTGCAGGATGACTTTAGCTTTGGAGAGATTGTTTTGATAGGGGTCCTGAATCACATTGTGAGGGTGCCCTTGTCAGTTAGGCCAGTTTCTTTGTAAAGCAAGAGCACCCCTTTTTAACTTCATCAACTTTATTGAGATAAATCTCATCATGAAGTGCAGAAAGTGATTTACTCAATTCAGTGAGAAATACAGAGAAGTATAAAAGAACAAAGTTGTACTATATGCTTCAGAATAAATTGAACAAAGTTCAGACTTGAGTAGCGACGAGGCCCGAGGGCATAATTGCAGTCCGGAATTTGCACTCTTATCTCATGTTCTGTTCCCTGACAGAACATGAAGATGAAGACGGTATTCAGATCATCTGAATCCAACTGGTACAGTCGACAAAATTGATGATTGTGCTCTACTTGCGGTTGAAGGAACACATGAATGTTTGCAGTAACTTGTAAGATGTTGGAGAAAGATGAAAATTTTCTCTTCCATTGAAGAAAACATTCACCAATAATACATTATATTTACCTCAAATTTTACAATCAGAGTTCTTTGACGCACTTTACTCAACATAATTACAGTTTGCACCACCCATTATTTATACCTTACCGCATTTTGGAACTCTTTTTTTTCTTTTTTTCTTTCTTTCGAATAGTCTCGGAGGGCACCTTTGCACAATTGTAAACGAAAATTGCATAGGCCCAAATTTCACAACCAGATTCCCTGCTGCTATACTGTGTCACTTGCTTCATGATGTTGATTCCTGTATGCAAAGCTAGATTCCTCACTCGGCCGTCTATTAACGATGCTTGCACGTTGCATCAATCGTACCAGTGCTTGCACAACTTCAGACATAGGTGGGCGAAATTCGGGTTCAGGCTGCACAAATATTAAGATTTATATCAGTTTAGAACAGAACAAAGAAGCAACTGTCCTTGAATTCAAACTGGTCATTACAGGCTGCAAGAGCAGTAATCAGGATCAGAGTTTCATGCTGGCTTATAGCTCTTTTTGGTTTCAAAGCACATAGAGTACAATCCAATAAACATCTCTGAAGTTTTTGTGGATTTTCAAGTTTTTTTTTTTTTTGAAACGGCAAAGATTGCAATTACAGTACTCCCTATAAACACCTATACCGACACCTATTTACTCCTAAACTACCTTGTGCCTCCACCAGGAGTAAAACCCTGTACCTACTAATCCTTACCACTCCACCTCCATTCTACTGTACCACCTTGTGGATTTTCAAGTTAATTAATGTTAAGAGATTTGCGAAGTCTTACTCATGTTATGTTTATATAAAAGCAGCTTCAAGTAATTAAAAGTAATTTTAAACTGCTTCACCAGATTCGCCAAACACCAGCTAAAGAGGATAAAGACCCAGTTCATGAACTTTTCTGGAAGATCAGCTAACTAAGCAATTTATATTCTACCACCCATCCCCAAACATACAAACATGCAGGACACCCATTGTATATCTCATTGACATAAAATATAGGTGATTTAATTATGAATACTGCAGGAACCTTTTGGCCTTCGATGAAGAACTTTACCTGGACACACAATGCAATGACGTCTGCAAAACGGCTCAAAGACTTTGCAGGATACATGCCATTTAGTACAGGGTCAACCATCTTGGCTAAAGCATCAATATCGTGGAGCTGAGGAGTGGCCCATCTCACAAGTGACTGTTCTGATCTTACTCTTGAGCTGAATATCATGATATTGGAAATATGAAAGCATATATAATATAATAATGCCAGAATCAAAAGAATTTGTCACAGTCAATGCTATAGTCACCAAACCATGTCACATACAAAATTTACCTATCAAGTGGCTTTCGGCCGGTCAAAAGCTCCAGCATAACCACACCAAAACTATATACATCACTCTTCACAGTATATATTCCTGATAAGGCAAACTCAGGTGCACTGTAACCAAATGATCCTACTAATTGGGTTGCTGAAACCTGTCAGCATTATCAGGAGCACTTAAAATCAGTGCACGTGCGCTACCTAATATGGATTTCAGATATTGGTAGAAGTCAAACTAGCATGTTATTTATCCAGCACTTGACCCATTTTAATATGCTTTTATTTCCAGCAGTCGAGGAGGGTGTAAGTTCACATGTTAACTAGAAAAACTCACATGCCAAATCAATAGTTCACGAAATCTCAAGAAGAATGCAATGAAGAAATTGGACTACATTGAGATAGACACTATTATCGAATGTGTTTACCTGGCGTTCTGTGTTTGGTGACAAAGCAGCTAATCCAGAGTCTGAAAGGTGGGGATTAAGCTCTTCATCGAGTAATATATTAGCTGATTTTAAGTTCCTATGTACAACAGAAGGCAGACAAACTTCATGCAAGTACCTGAGAAAAGAGATCATTTACTAGAATTAAAACCCCGAGAAATAGAACATCATTTCAATGTCTTTTTGAAAACTTGTTTACATATGTGACATACTCTAATGCTCTAGCAGTCCCAAGTGAAACCCTAACTCGTGCATTCCAAGTGAGCATCTTACTCTTATCATCAGCAGAGTGCAGCATATCATGCAAGCTATAGTTACCAATGTAATCATGAACCAAAAGACGTTGGCCATGCTCCGCACAATACCCAGCCAGCGCAACGATATTTGGATGCCTCAGGCGCGACATATTAGAGATGGCTTCAAGGAAATATTCTTCCTCCTGCAGTGACACTGCAGCGTTGTCCACCTTTTTTATGGCCATGATCTGAGAAAAGAAAATCACTAATGATATGAGATCATTCCTCAATATGGACATGGCAAAATATCGGAATTGGTTTCAGGTATGAATGTTACAAACATAGCCTGCAGCTTATGCAAGTTGGTGGCACTGTCTCCTGTTATCTGTGAGCCAATGGCACAACAGCCCCATGCATTACAAGTTACAACACAATAAATCTTAATGAATTTCCCCCATGATATTGTGTGGTAATGCGACCAATAAGCTAATAAATAATGATACTGATAGTATCAGCCACTATTAGGATAAACCCTGGGATATTTACCATACAATCTCATTGGCATCTAGGAAGGACAGCTCGAAACAGAAGCAATGATATCCAGACAAGAGGTTGCAGTAAATATCTTCGGTAATTCTGATCTATAAACACAACCTAGATAGCAAAAATTAAAATGAAGATTACCTTCCCATTGGGGAATTCTGCTCTATAAACACGACCAAGAGAACCTTCCCCAACTAGATTGTCTTGACTAAAGCTATTGGTAGCAGTCTGGAGAGTAGCAACTGTATAAGAAGTAGCAGTTATTGGAGACTTCACTTTTCTAAGAGATCCATTTTTCCCTTGTAGCCTTTCCACAGTCACATTGTCTGCAGGGGGAGGCTTTATATCTGACATAAGAGCTGGAGGATGTGGCCTTTGTTCTTGCAACTCCATATTCACTGGTACAAAGAAGGGTTTATTGGAGTTATTGGATAAATACATTCCATAATATCAAATATAAGTACCAAAGCAGTCTCTAGATAAATTTCACGATGAAAATATAAAAGAAAAACAAGTGCTACAATAGTAATTCTTCGTAAATAAGCGCCTCCATAAGATTTAGGACTTTAGGTACCAAACCAACAAAGAAGTGACCAACTAGCAATTGATCTAAATGAGATATGATACAAATCATTCATATATTGTGAGCATATATATGCAACCCAATTTATCCAGGAAGAGGAAAATAAATTGTATGCAATAGTTACCAGAATCCACATTGAGATCAAGTTATCAGAGGACATTTAGACTATTATAATTTGTCAAGGGGCACATGATCATTTTAATACTAAGACTTAGTATGACAAAAGAGAAGTGTTACCTTTATTATGATTGCTGACATTGCTCGTAGGAAGACTTGCTGTTGACTCTCGTGCAGCAATTTCTTTCTTATTTCTTTTTCGGCAAAAAAGCAGTAGAAGCAGCAATACAACTGCTGTAAATATAGATCCAACAACTATCCCAGCTATAGCTCCGGGTGCCAAGCCACTATTCTCATTCCCACTTTGAGAATGAGGCCTGACATTGGATCCAGGAGTATGACTACTTGGAGGAACACGATTAGCATTATTGTGAGATCTTCCAGGGGGAGGAGGTGTATATGGTGGTGGAGGAGGAGCAGGGCCATTGGAAAATGTATTTCCGTCATATCTGATTGCAACAAGTATTAAGTGATAGTGAGTTGTTTAATTGAAAGGCCAATAGAAGCATCAACAATCCATGTTGTGTTTTCAATTTAACTTGAACAACTCACACAAAGCCAGGAATCGAAATTAGTTCTTGGGGTATCCACCCACTGAAATGGTTGTTTGCGACATTTCTGCAAAAAGGCATTCGAGTATGTTACATCTGGTGACCAATTGCATGTATCAAGCACATCATTTACATTCTTTATATGATGAATAGACACAGACAAATGAAATATGCATGAGAGATCAGTACTTACAAATTCATCAAAGGCAATCCGACGAGTATATTTAGGGATCCAGTGAGTTGATTGTTCTGTACTTGACTGCCAGAGCGAAAAAGTATGAATATGAAGCTACTACGAAAGAGGGTATTAAATGGAAGGACGAAAGTGACAGAATATAAGTTGCACAGATAATAAAGATAGGTAATTGTTTATACTTACAAAGTTGAAAGATTTGTCAAGGAGCCAATAGAAGATGGGAGATCTCCGGTAAAGTTGTTGAATGATAAATCCCTGAAATTTCCTTGTGTTAGGGTGTACATTTACGAGTGATCAATAACCAATATAGACACCGTCTCCCACGAAAAATGCATGCAGAAGAAAGAATCCAATCATGGATGAAATCTCGCAAAAAAGATGGTGCGGAGACTTACAAAGTTGACAGTGAAGAATGATTGACAAACATATCTCCAATGCCCTGGGACAGTGCATTTCGGCTAATGTTCCTACAACCACGAATTGTAGCAAGCTAGCATAAGGAAGAGACTGAAATCATGCATATCAGAAAATAAGATGACTTTCCGTACTACAAGGACCAGAATATTGCAACGCCACTCACAAAGACTCAAGTGAACCCATGATAGAGAACGAATACGGGAGGTTCCCGCTAAAGTTGTTGCTTGCAAGATTTCTGCACCAAAATAAACATTATTAATCTTTTTTTATAGTTTTATTTACACCGGAATTAAAGAGTGGTCCCAAAATGCCAAGGAATTACAGGTGTGTTAGATTCATGGGCATCTGGTACGGAATTGCATCATGAAGATTATTGTTACTCAAATCTCTGCAGTACAAGATTGTAAAGGGTAAACAGAAATCAGATGGAATGTGACAAGACAAAAAAAAATTACCGACTTCTATTGAATAAAGAGCTGACTTACAATGTCTTGAGTGACCTAAGGTTATCCATCGCGTATCCCAGCACCCCGGTGAGGCCCAAACCAGATAATTGACTGTCAAAACATCAAAATAAGTTTCTTATCTTCCCAAAACAACTAAATGAAGCCATTAAGAAAAAACATCAATTGCCAAACAAACTCACACAGAGACCACAGAAGACCCTTGGCACGCGACTCCCCTCCACGAATCCCTGCAAGGATCACCACCACTGGAATTCCAGCCCGTCAACTGCAAAGGACTGTTCAACGATGTATACAGAACTTGAAGCCCTTGCACTACAACCCACAAGAAGAAGAAAAAAGACAAAAACCCAAAATTTAGCCACTCCATTACAGTCCAATGTTTGCAGCAGAAAAATGGTCCATGTAGCAACTACAGAAACAAACAAGCCATTGCTACAAGACATCTATCATAAATGAAACCTTCAATTATCACCTCAAACCTGTATAGTTTTACCTTTGGTTTTAATTTGACAAGAAACACTCACGGTTATACATAGAGCCAATTCAAGAACTGCAAGACATGTAATGTACGAACAGAGTCACAGACTCACAGTCATATTCCCTAAAAAAAAACATCTTTTCTGAAGAAAACTGACCAAAACCACTCTAAAGTCCATAAAAAGGCGAAAAACAGAAAGCTAAATAATTTCATGATAGATACAGAAACCACATTTCCGAAAAGGAAACTGTACTTTCCCTTTTCACTCCTACCCCTGAGTAAATCTGACCAGATCAATTAAACCCACTAGCCGCACAAAAAAGAAAAAAAACATAAACTGTTCGACCAAGAACTAAAGTTCAGAAAACCGGGTTAAAAACACCGTCCAAATCACGGCAAGAAAATATACAATGAGAATGTTAATGTTTACCGTCATTAGAATCAGTAGTAGCTTCGATTACGGAAATGGAGCAAAAAAGCAGGACAGCAATCGCGAAAGGCAACACCGGAGAAGTGGCCATTGGCGTACGGAGAGAGGAGGAGAGATGGGTTTGGGTGAAAGCTAAGAAGAAGAAGACATAGTTGGTGTAAAGCATAGGCATTGAAGAGGCGTCAACATCGTTCAAGGAAGCTTAAAAAAACACTCTTTCTCAGATTCGAAGCTTGCTGAGTTTTGTTTCTCAGAGCTGTTATGAAGAGAGAGAGTGAGTGAGAGAGGAAACTTGGTCAGCTGTATTGGAGTACAGGTTAGTAAATTTATGTAATCTCTGGACCTAATCAGAAATAATTAATGAATGATTCACCTTTTAAGCTAGCTTATTAATCATTGTTATATAATTGTTTTTATTATTAATTTAATAATGATAACACCCTTAAATTTAAAGTCCAGTTTATAAGGATTGAAAATGTTACTTTATTCATACCAACAAGATGTATTTTTATTTTCGGGAATCTAAATATGAAAATTATAGAGATAATCAATTTTGTTTTGTATCAAATCTCACTTGGAAAGTATTTCAATTTGCACAATGTGTGACCCACTAAGAAGTCTCTTATATCACACACGAATGAGATTAAAGTGTACGGAAAATAACCTGTGTTGGAATAGTGTTTTCCTTTTTTTTAAGCATGAAACATATTGTTATAATCAACGGAGGAGTACACCTAATCTCTAACCTTATTTCTTACGATACGAACATTAACAATAGACGACATATCACTAGCTATTACATTTGAAAGTCACAAAAGACTTATATCAAATATATAAAGCTTATTACTACAACACTGAAAACTAATACGAATATGGTTAAATATCGTTCCTTCTTCAACATTTCTTTACCTATACATGGGTTGGTGCCAATAAAAATTCATTCATTTTGTTCCATTCAAATTCATTTTTTTACTTGATATTCATTTATGCGACTAATTCAGCTGAGCATTGTTCACTTCATTTTTACTTAATTATTTGTCATATTGTAATGGATGTCAGTTTGGTTAAATTTAGATAAATTAAGTTCAGTGAAATGAAAGAAAAGAGGACAGCCTTAATTCATTAGTTAAATGAAATAATTGGATTGTGTGGGTGAAGTTTAGGTGGGAGTAGGAAGCAGGCGACGGTTGATGGGTTCATGTTCCTTCAGGAAAGTTGTTCCAAATTTTATTTTTAGTAATAAAATAATAATAATATAGTTATGGCAATAATTAATAAAGTGAAGTTAGTAAGATTCTGGCATAAGTATTATTCAACGATTGTATATTTAGTTACATAGACAATTATATTATTCAAGACTCTTCCTTAAATTAAGGTCCTGAATGAATAGGATTAAATGGACGGAAATGCCCAGGGTACCGACACTGGACCAATTTGTAAATTGAAACCTTGGGAATGTAAGTTGGGGAAATAACATCTTCACTCCTCGTACTTTCTGCGGGCTGCAATTCAGTCATTACCCTTTGGAAATTTATCAAGAGGTAATGCATTAATGTCTATACTAACAATATGTTCTTTTTTTCGATAATGCATGTATAAGTGTTATAGACTTCTTTGGAACAATTTTGAGATGGATAACCATAACTTTCTTAGTTTGTGGAGTCCATACGAGTTAGCTAGTGTTCTTATCTTAGGGAAGTATTGTTTGTGGGGTCAATGCAACATTTTTAACTTATAAGTCATCCACAACTTCAAAAATTGAAACTCTGATTTTTTATCGATTAGTATCCAGATAAAATGAATAATATATTGTGAAAAAATAATACATGTGTTAATGGGGAGATTCTTCCATACACCAGATATCTATGAATAAATTATGAACGTGTCGTTTATAATAAATAATATGGTATGAAAAGTAATTTTGAAATCATTGTATTAAATCATTTGGTTCCTTCTCATTTGAAATGTTTAAAATTTACTCGTAGACTTAATTTATGTAAGAATTTTTTGTGTTAGTGTATTTCATGTATGTACAGATAGGGGCGAATGTGAGAATAATGAATACTAGAGGGGTAGGAAATGTGAATGAATATAAAGGGACAAAGGGAAACTAGAAGAGATAATGTCTGACAGGAACTATTTGGGATGTGGAAAATGACTAAACCGTCCTGAATCCTGATTTAGTGATGGGGAAGTTTGGTTATTTGACATCAACTTCAATTCAACCTTTTTGTCAAGTTAGTGCGAACTGGAAAGTAAATGGTCTCTTGTGACTTCATGTTGTGCTTTCAGATTAGGACAAGTGACAATAGAATAGCTTCAGTCTTTTGGTCCATCATGTTGCTGTTATTCAAGATATGGCACTCCATTTATTTCTACTTTTTGCTTGGGCCCTTAATTTATTTCAATGTTTACATATACTATGCATCAATTCTTTAGTGCTAAGTTTTACATAATTCATAATTGGTGACGCTAACTTTTTAGATTTACAATAAAAATTTTGATAAAAAATTCATTACGCGAACGCACGACTTTTTAAATAAGTTAGCTGAAAAACTAATGGTTTGAGAAGTTAACTTGTTGAAAAAAAAATCTAGTAGTTATCTTTTCAACTATCAGATAATTTTAATTTTATTAAAGAAACTCATAGTGGCAAAATGGAAAAACCCACAATCAATATTATTGAGATTTTTCCCAAAATTGAAATAAAAAGATTTAAATTATTCCTAAAATTAATTTTATTTCTCCTTTTTCACCCTAAAACCTATGAAAATCTATATTTGGACAACTAGTATAAGTAAAATAAATCCCTTTTTCTTCAATTCATATTTGTCTGTTATTAAAATTGGGAGTAACATTCTACCGATAACCCCATAAATTGGATTCTCAAATTGATAGCAAAACACAGTATCCATTTTTTTACTCCTCTTGGCCCAAATTGAATCCGTTCGTTGAATCTTCTTTCGATTAGGTGCACAATAATATGGTAATTACTAATTAGTCAAACAAATAATAAGGCGTTAAGTGTCTACATCTACGGATCTACCAGGCCAAGGTGTTGATTGTTAAACATCGACATCCAAAAATTGGTGTGCGTTGTATAATAACTGAAAATCCAAAAAATATGGTTGAGAAAGAAACATGTGTAAAATTTTTACTTCAAAGGATAAATGTTTTTAATATTTCTTTTTGAAACGATTAATAGGCGACTTAAATCCGATATATTAGTTGGAGATAAAATGTTTTATCAACTAAACTGAGAGGTATTTTGTTGTCATCAGTGCGGAGCCAGGATTTTAGGTCAGGTAAGGCACAACTTAAAAAAGTTAGTAAACATATGGGCAAAATTTTAAAGTAGTCGTGACAACATAATTAAAGTCTCTGGAAATATATATTTATAAATAGATTAAAAATGAACGAATAAACATCAATGTTTTACATAAATACTGAAATAGTTGATTATGCAAAATTACTCTCCATGTCAAAACATAAAATACACACTCATTGTACTTAAGAATATTGGTCCGTAAAGAGTACGTCCGTAACTAGACTTCGTGAAAAATAAGGCAAATATGTAATTTAAGAGTTAAAATGAATTTATATTTAGCGGTGTACATTTTTTTTAATAAAATCAAAATGTACAATAATTTTAGTGTATGATATCATGATTTTAAGTCATAAAGCTTGCTTTTCTAAAGACCTATATTTCTTATTTTTCAAACGTGTATTTTAAATTTAAAAATCCACTCATATGAAAATATTATATAATTACTAATTTTAAATTAAGTATAATTCTATCATGTTTAAAGAAGATAAGTTAAGTGATGGTAAATAAAATTTAACATATGTGCTTGTGACGGTTAAATAAAATTGAGAAAAAAGATGAAACGGAAGAACGCAAAAAAAAATAAAGTGAAAAAATGTAGAAACTAGGAATTGAACCCATAATCGAATATAAAGGCTACAACCTAGACTTGCCCACAAATCCACCACCTAGAAACGATGACATATACATAATTTAAGAGTTAAAATGAATTTATATTTAGCTGTGTACACATATTTTTTTAATAAAATTAAAATGTATAATAGTTTTAATGTATGATATCATGATTTTAAGTCGTAGAGTTTGCTTTTTCTAAAGACCTATGTTTTTTTTCAAATTGAACCCGTGACCAAATAGAAAGGCTGCAATCTAGACTTGCCCACATATCCACCTGGAAATGATGACTTATAATCTTTTCCTTACGCAAAATCTATATAGTCCTATATAATGAAATGAAAAAAATCTGAAAATCATATCGTATATATTTCATGCTGAAATTCAGGTGAGGCACCTGGTCCATACATAAATCCTCCCCCGGTTGTCATCAACCTTTTTATCCATAAAATTAGAACCCAAGAAAAATTACAAAATGGTCCTCCTAAATTTTAAAATCTCGCTCAAAAGCATCATTAAATGTGGCATTTTCTTAATAAAGGACGACGTGCCTTGCATGCCATGGCTATCACATTAAGACCACAAAATTACTCTACCTTGATCTAATTCATGTGTGATTGAGTAATCATAACTTAATCAATAATGGTCATAGTGCATAAATGCAGTATTAATCATTAGGCAAAGTTAGCACTGTTATACTAAGATAAAGTATGAAAATCAGCCAAAGACATTTAATTAATTTTAAATGGTTATAGGTGATTTGAATCTGACTTAATTATTTGAAGTGAAATATTTTATCAATTAAGTTGCGTTTCGTTGTCTATAAATAAACATTTTTATATATGTGTAATATTCGCGTTATGAATGAAATTCTTAATATTTGTAAATGTAAATGTAAAAATTGTAATGTGGTGATATTATTCAGTTCGTGGGGAGAGGTAATTACACCAATAATAAAGTAGTTAGAGTAATGAGTTGTATCTTCCTCATGAACAAGAAGAAATTCGTTAAATATATAATAGTCACTCTTATTGTTCCTCCACTACTACGTTATGTTCAACCGCTTCAACGGAAGCTAGCTATTATTTTGAAAATTTCAAATACTCTAGTATTACTACATCCTTGACGACAATGATACAGCACTAACATTTAATAAGTATTAATTGGACTATACTCACTACAACTGATTTTAAATATATATGGGAGAATTCAACCATACATCCTCTAAATCACAGTCATCTTCAATTTTAATCTTCGTTTATAAAGTTTTACACATTTCATTTCCAATTTTATATTATACTCCTCATAATATACATATTTGATTTACTGATCTCATACGAAATCCTAACCAACATCAAATAATCGCCACATCATTATTTAAAATTAATTTTCACTTTATTTAATTTTCTTCTTCTTTTCCTCTTTTAAGACTCCATTAAAGAGCTTGAAAGTTAAGATTTCATGACCATGGAGATTCCATTTTTATGGATTATTGAAATAATGATACCATCTTCATAAACCGACATGCTATATTCACAACTCCAACGAAGTCACTTCTCTAATATTCTTCCCTAAATTTATTTCATTGAAAAAACCCATTTTTTTAATTAAAAGAAGTGATTAAATCATAAAGGAACTTGCACCAATTTCATACGATAGCATGGATAACAATCAACCGAGTTATATCAATTCTTTTTCTTACTTCATAACTCTGTATGTTTACATGACCTGTAGGGAATAATTCATGCCAAAGACGCGTAGTGAATTGGTTTCAACACTATACTATTTGTGATATAATATGCACTATAGTGAATTGGTTTCAACACTACACTATCTGTGATATAATATGCACTATATTAGATATTTTACAATACTGCAATCTTTTTCTAGAGCCTTCTATTTTTAATAGGCTATGAACTAGATCCGACTCATTCTCAATGAGTCCATAAGACATGATGCCAATTTTTTTATGCGGTCCAGGTAGAGACTAAAGATCTTGAGCGACTGATCCGGAAGAACAAGTTAAAAGATAAAAATGTAGCGTTAATTTCTTCATGTTCGTTCCAATGGACGGGTTCAGGACGGAGCCCTCGACCCGTCCTAAACTTTAAATCCTAATTAAAATCGTAATTTTCATAGGGTGTTTTCAAATTACGTTGATTTCAGGATTTACCATTCCCCTTTAGGATTTTAAATTTTTATATAGTTACAACATTATATTATATAACTCACCCTATGATGCGTTGCACTCATATTATTAATTAACATGAAAAATAGCATTATAATTACAATTGTTGAATAAGACGAATTTATCAATCGATTTTAGATGCAAATCACCACCAATCTCTATCCAGAGAATATAATCACCCATTTTGGGGAATCGAACCCATGACCTCATAGTTACGGGGTGTCTCAACTTGCCACTCGGCTACAAACGCTTTGACCAAAGTTGAATATGGACGTTGCACCATCATATTAGTAAGAATATACTGAATAAATATTATGTTGCAATACAATGAAAAATGAGTTAATATAAAGTTGTAACTACGATAGTTTAAATAAATAGTATCGTAACCGAAAGTTCACTGATATTATAATTTTGGTAAAGAAAATAAAATAATTAATAACTATCATATAAACATCGTAAAGGACTTTTGTCTAACTTAACCCACATCTTGTCAATATTAATTGGTCGTAATTTTGTGCACTTTCAGGTACTAGCCATTCTACTCGTTATCTTCTTCTTCTTTCTTATCCTTTCCAATTTATAAATGTTACTAATTTAGACCGTTTTCAATGGATCGTTTGGATGACCGTAAATAGTGGTAGTCATTAGCGATGGTCGCTCTGATGACCACTGTAGTTGAAAATCCTATTTAATAAATTATCCGGATGATCATGATTAGTGCATTTTTTTATTTTTTTATTATTTTTTAAATATTTTTATACCATGTTTAAAATATCCTAAGAGTGGTTGGAAGTTGAAATTTATCAAATTGCATCTTTAAAACAAGTTTTAGAAGTTATTAAGATGAAATTCGGACGGTTACAACAAGAACAACAAGATTATTTAAAGTGGAGAAGATTTTGGACTTCAATTGTGTTTGTCATTGTAGTGGAGTCGACCCATTCTGGCTTTCAGATGAGCACGGAATCTCCTCCCGAGACCAACAAGAGCAGTGTCATTGGATAACACTCCTTCCTCTCAAATCTGTCTTACTCTGATGAAAATCTGGTCTTTGATCAAGTATGTGAATCCGGGTTCATCACTGACTTGTTAGTAGATCTTTCAAAGGACAATATCTTCATTCTGGGAGAATTACGCTAGTTCGGACATGATTAAGTTTAGAACGAAGGAGGAATGAGAGATAGTGGAATAAGATAGGAGGATTCATAGGTTATTTATAAATGAGGTGATGTGATTAGTTAGTTGGGGAGTAGCACATGTTCGGTGGTCAATGGCGAACAAGTTAGGTGGAAAAGAAGCAGATGGTAGATGGAAAACAACCGAATTCTTACATTGAAATCATATGGATACAACAAGAAGAACAACAACATTACAATCCTAATACATAATTGAAAGTGAAAACAAACAACAAGCCACAATATTGAAATTTTAGTTGAACTAAAAGGAAAGCACACAACAACAAACTAGAACAAATCAAAGGCCGAACTCGTCCTTGAGGCTCTGCAGGATACCCATCTCCATTGGTGTCAATGATGGTTTCTCGCTTAGCCAAAT
>JAYMSP010000503.1:0-49223 GCA_036897095.1 Plantago elongata
ACCCCATCTTCGATAACACTTGTCGACAATGCCGACCAATATGGTTTCCCCATTTCAATTTTTAGAAAACAATAGTGAGTGGTTGCTTTTCAGAAAACATTTTCGTGCAATGCCGTTTATGCAGGATAGCAGGACACTATCAAATACACTTTCACTGGAAAACAATAACAATATGACGATCGATCAGATACGCGACACTTACAGGATTTCAAACTTCAATAAACGCATTAGTAACTCAGTTCTCGCAATTAGTGCTCTAGTCGGGTTAGTCAGAGTCATTACGTAGCAGAATTAACGATAAACAGATGGATAAAGAAACATGAATTAGCACTGAGATTTTAAGCAAGGGAAGAAGGCACTTTAATTTTTCCCAGGGCCTGACGCCAAACGCCAGTCATCACTCATCTTCAGAATCCGGTAGCTCGATTATTCCAAAGTCTCCTGATAAACAGATAAATTTTCCTTTAATGTCGATACCATATTTAATTAATTAATTCCCGTTAGTTACCCCAGTTTTAGAATTTACAATTACGTAACGAAATGTTAATAGACGATTCTAATCCTTGCAAGTACTTAAGTGATTTATTTATACATATGTCGTATAATATTTACGTCTGTTCCGGTATTTACTATGAGTCTATTACTAGTGCATATTATTCCGCTTTGCTAGTAATTTAGCGGTCTAATTTATCAATTACTCCTCTTAAGTTATTTGTGTAATTGTAAGTTCCTGTTTTTCTGCTTCTTTTAAATATGATTCTATGACGTGTTATTTATGTACTCCTTCTAGTTGCATATAATTCTTTTCCCGTTACTTGTTTTCTTTTCCAAACTCAGTATATCTTATGCGATCACCATACTACTTTCTTTGCTTCTTCTTATTATTCTACGACCTCGTTTCACTACGTCGTCACTCTAACTAATCATCGTTATGTGTGTTTTACCTTTCTCCCCTCGTTTCCTTAGCATAGTTAGCCTTCCTCGGTATTTTAGGATTTTATGTTCTACGTACTACAATACTCACCGGGTCTTTAGTGATGCCGTTTATTATACTTGACGTTTAAAAATTATCAAGGTTATATTCCCTAGCTTTAGTATTTCTAGCAAGACGTACGAGCATCCTACCCGCCAATTAACGTCATCATAATAACTTTTACTCACCCGTAGAGATTAAACTTCTACTCTTCCTTATCCCATCTAGAAATTTACATCTTCCCACTCGACAAGGCACCTAGTCTTTTTACAAATGTAGTGTTCTAATATTACTATCGTATCCCATTTTTCTTTTGCTAAGTTGGTAGGTGACTTAAGTGTCAGTAAGCACCTAACTCTCCTATCTTATGGATGCAACTGTAGTATATTTGCGATCAACAAATGTCTACGCCTACTTCTATATGCCTTTGCAGAGTATACGAAATGAGTTCAACAATCCTGCAGTATACGCTATTTTCCCTGTCGCCATTCCCATCTCGGCGTCTATTATTTCAATCACCAATACCATACACCCATCAAACATCCATTGCAGTATACACAACTGCCTCCACATTACACTAATATCAACCAAAACTCCACAATTTGCAGTAAGCTAAATAATACATCATACTCTCGATAATAAATTCCAGTGTATAATTTAAACAATGAAGCTTCGAGTTCTAACTTCGATCAATTCGATTACAGTGTTTATGCTACCCATTCCCTAATACAACTCAATTTGCAAACTGTATACTAACCGGAGTTGTCGAAGCCGAGTTGAGCAGGGGTGGTGCGGTGGTGGCGTAGTGGCGGCGGCGGTGGCGCGCGAGCGGGGCTTGGTCGAGAGTGAAAGAGGGGAAAAGGGATTGCAATTAAAATTGGGTGGAACACGGTTGATATTGGGGAGAAACGGGAAGAGCATATGGCACGGTGGAGGTATATATAGAAGCAAGAACGACGAATGGCTCACGGGGAAGATGACACGCAGCGCCACGCGTTGGCACGCATGCGTGCCGGCCCGGGTGTGGCGGTGGTCGACCGGTGGCGGGGGAAACCGGATCGGGGACCGGTTGGCGGCTTCCGGTTTGGCGTGGGTGAACACGGTGAAATCGAGCATCGGCGCGGGCTTCAGCTGGTTCTGCGCGCGGAGAGGAGGCGCGGCGGCGCGGGAAGGTATGCCGCGGTGCCAATTGGCACGGAACCGGGCGGAGAAGGAGGATTGAAGGAGGAGCCGGATTTGGGGAAACATGGTTTGGGTTGAGGAGAAAGAAGAAGGACCGATCCATTTGGCAAATATACTGTTGACTTATATAAAATACATCTGGCATCTTCTGGATCCCGAACGGCTTGCGAATAAATTTCAAAAATTGCGAAACTGGTTCCTGAACGATCCTTGAATCGAACTTAAGCCGTACCAAAAATAAAATAAATATTTTTATTTTATTATTATTTTATTACCCGTTATTATTTTCTTGACGTTTTGGCGCGACGTTTAACCTTTTAAATTAACCCGAATATTTCTACTTCCATTTAAGATGCTGGAATTAATTTTTAAGAAAATTTTTAACGCGTACTGAATTTTTGCGGTCTTTACATATGGATATTACAAGATACTTGCAAATGTGGCAAGAATTAACTAACCTTAGACTAGAGGAAGAGCACGGGTGAACGGGTATAGTGGTGGGAATGATAGGCTACGAGGAGGAAAGGTGATCAATAAAGGAGAAAAGACTCAATAAGAAAGAAAGAAAATAAAGGATGTTGGAAAGAATAATAATAAATTATTATAAAAACTAATTATTATTGACCGAAAAATTGAAAGTTGGGAAGTTTATTAAAAAAGTTGACATAAATTAAGAAAAGAATGGTAAGTATGTTGATGCTATTTCAATTGACAAATGTTGCAAGAATTAACTAACTTTAGGCCAGAGGAAGAGCACGGGTGAACGGGTATAGCGGTGGGAATGACAGGCTATGCGGAGGAAAGGTGATCAATAAAAGAGAAAATACTCAACAAGAAATGGAGGTCGGTGAAGAAAATGAGATATAATAGTTGAAATGAAAAATAAGGACATGGAGAATACAGTGAAAATGATACATTTTTCACACCTAAAACTATACATTTGGTGTGATAATATACAATTTTTTGTTGTATCTTAGAGTACAAATAATATATCTGTCGTTTATTGAATTATTGATTCCATAGGGTCTATTTTTGCCCGTTATTCCATGTGGAAGTAGGTATAATATCGTGAGTCACTACCTGCTAGCTAATCTAGGATATGAGATTCATGTGAGGTGCTTCGACTGGCAAAGAACGTGCGATTGCAAGTACCTAACTTGAATTTATATGGTTCCTTATACTTATTTTATTATGAACTTACATTTTTAATGTCCAATTTGATTACAAGTATACTGCACTGATCGCAAAGGAAGCAGGCAAGACATTGTTGAAGCATCTATGTATTCATTAGGTGTCATATGGAGTCGTTGCCAAATTTTGCAACTAACATAGAATATGCGATTACAAGTTAGATGTCATCATTATTTCAAATAGAGTTCTTTATCTATACTTCAATTTTGTAAGAACTGAATATTTAATACGCTCATTTAATAATCTAATATTTACCTTTCAATACATAACAGTCTGGTGGGTGTCCAAGTGAGGATGAACAAGTTACATAATTCACGGATTGACTTCTACAGGTCGGAGAGGTAAGATTGGAGATCAAAATGATGGAAAAGTTGAATTCAAATTGCCTGAGGATATACTTATCCGCGATGTAGATAATCCAATTGTTGCAATGGCACGTAAGTAACATATATCCTTCATTAATTGAACATATTGGGGAGGGCGCTACTTCCAGGACCATTCTATATTTGCCCTCACTAATGAGGTTGTTCATGAGATTAATGAGCATGTCATGTCCTTATTGATAGGTGATGCACATAATTCGTTGAGTTCCGACTGTATATATCCGCACAAGGATGATATAGTGAATTGTGATGATGTATATTCCACATAATTCATTAATACCATTAGGGCGTCTGGGATCCCAAACCATTTGATCCGACTAAAAGCCGATTGCCCTATAATGTTATTGAGGTATATAAACCAGGTGACCGAACTATGTAATAGGACAAGAATGATCGTGACTTATAAATGAAAATAGGTCATTCATGCCACAATGATAGCAGGAAAGAATGCCAGTTTTTTTCTTCTGATAGCTCGGATGGTTTTGACACCATCAGATGTCACTAAATTTCCCATCAGGTTTCAAAAAGGCAGTTCTCTATATATGTTTTCTATGCAATGACTATTAACAAGAGTCAAGGCCAATCCCTTATACATGTAGGCCTCTACCTTCCAAGTCCAGTTTTCTAGCCATGGCCAGCTATATGTTGCATTCTCAAGTGTTACAAGTACAAAAGGTTTGAAGATCTTGATCCTAGATGAAGAAGTAAATCCAACAGAGACCACAACCAACGTGGTCTATAATAAGGTTTTATGCAACATGTAAATATAAGTGTACTTCCATTGTTTTTTTCAGAAATAATCTATTTTGTATAGATTACTATTTTATTTTTGTCAGGATTAATTTTACTTAGATATTTTCTATATTGCTTTTGACAGTTATGATTTGGAGACTTTATTTATTAGATTATTTTATAGAATAATTACAAATTATATATTAGATGAAAAAATATAACATTGAATAATGAAAAGGCTGATGAGCATAAATGATTTGTAAAGTTAATTGAGCATTTGTTATGTTCAAGGTTCAAGTATCATCAATTAAAAGTTTTATTGTGGAGAAATGGAGGAGAATATAACATTGCAAACTCTAGAGGCAAGTGTATCTACTATATAGAATGAAAAGAGTGAAAGAGACTAGAGGTTGTGAATAGGGTAAGACAAAATAAAAGATGTTAAATTGCTATAAAAATTAATTATTATTGACCGAAAAAGTAAAAGTTGGGAAGTTTGTAAAAAAAGTTGACATAAATTAAAAAAAGAATGGTAATATGCTATTTCAATTGGAAACTAGTAGGGGTGTACGCGGGCGGGTACGGACGTTTATTTGTAAAATTTCCAACTGACCCGTTTATGGCGGGTACGTCAAATCATTAACCGCGGCGGGTGGAATTATATCCTAACCGTCGCGGATCGGTTGACTACTTGAAGCAGGCGGCTTGGCAGTTTTTTAACGCATACAAAAAATGACATATATGACGCATTAAAGAAAGAGACATTATACTTCCTAACCTCTAAGTCTACAATAAACTAAATAATAAGGGAAACATAACACAATCTCAAGCATTAATACAAGTAGTCTAAGTACATAAAATTCTATATACAATATAAGTTCATGAGTTGCTCAAATTACAAACGTCATGATAAAAACTAAGATGGCATTAGTTTGCAATCTATGAGTGAATAAGAAGACGTAAAATTGCAACCTAGGAGTATATTAATCTAAAGCAATAAAATGTAAAATACATACTAGTAACATATATAGCGGGAGGGTGTGCGGATTGGCGGTTGATCAACCACCAAACCGCCACCCACCCGCTTAATGGCGGGTTACAAATTTGTAATCCACGGACAATTTTTGACAAAAATTGTAACCGTCGATGACGAGTAGTTGACGGGCGGTTTAGCGGACGGAGCGGGCGGTTATTTTTTATGTACAACCCTAGCAACTAGTTTGTGAAGAACTCAACAACAAATACGCACCTACTTTAATGTATCATCCGAAGTAAACACTATACAAATGGTAGAGATAGTATGACTAAAATCGGGCTTGGACTTAAATTCGGGGTTGAGTGTGCGTTGTGCAAGGCATGAGCTCAATGATCGAGAACAATGAGAGTACATGGTTCAACTTTTTTGAATGATGATTTTTAAATATAAACCAACAGCTCAATGTCACACGTGATTCATATAAGATAAATTTGTAAAAAAATAATTCCATCTAAGTATATATACTCTATACTCATTCATGGAGGCTCGCTGAACCTTCGTTACTTGGTAAATAGTGTTGGACTATGTAGGCGATGCAGTTCTGTTGTTATGAGGAAGCCAACAACTAACAAGGTTGATGTTTTTGCAAAACTTATAAATACGGGGCATATAAGTGAGAAATCAAAGTAAAGATGGTTTTATAATGCAAATTTGATAGGCCTAATGCAACTCACCATATTTATAACCGCACGTACTGAGAACTGCATCTATTTTCGATTCACTACCCACCATGACGACAAGAAAACGACACCTGAAAAACCCTACCTCTTCTTCATCATCATCACCTGCTGAAATCGTTGCTTCAATCGAGGATCTGGTAAGAGGGATTCTGCTAAATTTACCAATCAAATCGTTAATTCGGTTCAAATCAGTGTGTAAACCATGGCTCTCGTTTATCTCCAACCCTACGTTCTTCCCGAATCCAAATCCAGCCCGTGCAGTTTTGTTATCTGGTCTGCAGTAGATTCCCATTGATCCAGGAAACGAATTTCTACCTCCCATAGAACCCGAATTCACGAAAACTATCGTGCACTCTTGCAATGGACTAATGCTCTGTTTTACAGATGATAACATTCTCGCCGTCTATAATCCGACCACCAATTGCTCTGCTACTATCCCTCAGGATCTTACATATGGACCTCAGTTCTGGTCCTACATAGTTTTCGAACCTGCAAAAACCTCAAATTATAAAGTCGTCAGAGTAGAGAATAACAAAACAGATCAGGAAACGAAGTTTGTTCTTCGAATCTTCTCATCCGAGACTGGTTGTTGGAGCTCTGGTGGAGAAATATTAACAGTACCCAACTGTTATCCTGAATTTCGATTTGAGGACGGAGTTTATTGTAATGGCTCTATTCATTGGCTTGGCAGGTTTCCTTCTGAAAAACCATGTGGACTTCATGTCGACACACTACAATTTCATGTTGACACTCTGCTGCTTGACGGGATGCCATCACCACCCTTAATTAAAGAGGACGAGGGTCATTATTACTTTGGGCAGTCGTGTAATCACTTGAATTTCGCTGAATGTATATTACCTAGGTTCGATATCTATGAGCTGGCGAGTGACTATTCTGAATGGTTTGTTTAAGTATCGAGTTGATCTTTCACAGCTCATCATTGAATATCCTGAGATATGTAGGATGGAGGAACCACGCGATCCATATAGTACTTATATATTGTCTCTGGTCCGGGGAAAGTCTGAGTCTGTCTTAGTTTTGTTGATCCCTGGAAAAGCAATAAAATGCAACCTTGCTGATGGAAGTTTGACAAAGCTGTGTGATTTGAACGAGAACATGCCAATTGAATACTTTGATTGGTATGTAGAATATAACAATATGTTTGGCTTTCAGAATGGATATGCAATAGATTACATTCCGTCTTTTACCAGTGTTTAATGGCTACTACTCAGTGTTGAACTGTTGAAGAATGCTATGGTTCCAGCAGTTGGTTGTAACCACACATGATTAGCATTAGAGTCCCTCAAGTGCAACTTTTAGCTAAATTGTTTTGTTAACCATCTATGTTTCTGACTAATTTATCAGAAAGACCAGGTGCAAACTATCTCCTGGCTATTTATTATGTTTTTTTTCTTCTTCGTTTTTTTACCTCATGTATGAATATGACAACATAAGCTCTTCTTTAACTTGCAGTTCCATTATATTTGTGAGTTCACGTATTAGTGTTACTGTTATTGGAGGTTCATAATCCTGTCCGTTTGAGTTCCAGTGTTACCTCTGTTGCTTGTCAAACCCACTAAGTCATGCAGATTAGGAGTTTGCTGTAACATCCAGGTTAAATTCTCTTTAATCAGGATCAATGGTGCAAGCAAAAACTGAGTTATGGTTACTTTTCTCAGGAACATGATACAATTGACATAACTTTATTTCCTTTTATCAAGACAGAAGTTAATAAAAGCAAGCACACAATTAACAATTAAACAAACAAAGACATAGTTTCATTGAAATGATCACATCATGAATTTGGACTTGATCTTCTGAACTTCTGCGGTGGACACCTGAAAAGCCTTGGCCAGAACATTATCAGGCACTGGTGGCATTGCTCCAAACAAAGTGGTGGCAATGGATTGAGTGCCAGGTAGCTGACTATTGAAAGCTGCTAACACAGAAGTGTTTGTTTTCCAGTTGTTCTGCTGGAAATGGACAAGCCCCTTTGGGAAAACGAACACCTCACCCTTGTTAATAGTCTTTGAGAACATCACATTGGCTGTAGTGATGAACCATACATCGAGCATGCCTTCAAGAACAAAGATAACCTCGGTGGCACGTGGGTGAACATGTGGTGGGTTTAGGCCTCCAGGAGCATAGTCAATGCGGGACAAGGAAATGCCCAAGGTGTTGAGACCAGGAATTTTTTGGACAGTGGCACCAGTGACGAGTGATCCATATATGTTGCTGGGGGGACCTGGAGTTGCTATTCCAGCGAAGAAAAAGTCATCTGCGGACACATTTGATTTGCAGGGGTAGCCATTCAACTTCACCGCTGTTTATGGGTGTGAGGAATTTATATTGGCATCAGATAGTGTAAACAGGTAACTACATCATAAACAGGTAAACAAATGGAAAAGGAAAACTGTGCAGATTAATACAAACCAGAAGTGAGATCAGCAACACAAATGTCTTGAAGCATATCTGGATCAGCAGAAGCAGTACTTATGCTAAACAAAACCAGTAATCCGACCACTAGACAAGCTTTTGTGGAAGCCATGGTTAAAGCGAGCTAGTAAACGATGTAAGTACTTAAAATGGTGTGGAGAATAGAGACGAAGAGAAGGGATTTTATAGGGCAAGAGATGAAGAAAGTCAAGACCACAAAAACCGTTTGTAAAATGATCACTAGCAAGTCTTTTCTAATTAGTTGACTAGTTCGATCCATGCTAGTAAAAACAAGAATATTTGGAACATGTTGACAAAGCACGAAGCATGCCTTTTTATGTTCTGGATAGATTTAGGGAAGGAATGAAGCATGCCATTGCAAACAATATACCAATAAGTCAATAACATATTATTAGAATGTCAACCCATGTTCATATATTCCTTCAATGGCTCAATTGCGTTTATCATTACTAGCTCCTGCTACTACTACTAATGAAAAAGTATCGCGCTTATTGTGGTGCCAACTGCACTATAACGTTACGGGATAACATCATGTATATGTGACGGAGGAACCAGCAATATGTAACTGTACTTCTATATTGTCTCTGGTCCGTGGAAAGTCATGACTCAGTTTTGGTTTTGCGAATCGCTGGATAAGCAATAAATTTCAACCTTGCTGATGGAGGTTTGATAAGCTGGGACAATTCAACGAGGACATCCTGATTGACTACTTTTGTTGGTATGCAGATGATCTGGTGATTTTGTGTTCGGTTAGCTATCATGATGAATGCGCACTAGATTACATTGGAGATTTTGAGTCCATCGAGTGCAAGTTTGAGAGCTAAACTGCTTTGTTAGTCGTCTATGTTTTGGATGGCGATTTTTGAATATGAAGCAGCAACTCAACGCACACGGGCGAAGCCAGAATTTTTTCTCAGCCCATGCTCGAATGCGAATTTAAATACTAATAATATAATAATTATTTACTCCATATACATTACTTCGTAGATTGGTATTTTTAACCCACCATATAACTTAGATACATTACAAATTAAAAAAAAAACATCTAATATATAATAACCAACATCAATTTTATAAATTGCATATTTTACAATTAAAAGTACATTTTTATTGTATTTTAATATAATTTATATGTCACTAATATAAGCATGCATGGAGTTTTTCGGTACGGTGGTTTGTGTAAATTTAATTTTAATATAATTGAATTGATATTGCTAATAAAAATATTAAATTATGCGAAACGTTTGTGTAGTCAACAGTTACTTTTAAAAATATAAAAAACATATGTGTTTCTTAATTAAACATCCTAAGTTATAAGTAGAAGCCTTGTAAGTCATTGTTTAAATTTAAAGTTTGTGCGTCTTTTTTTTTTTTTCCCTTTTTTATAGACGGTATTGTAAGAAACTTAAATATTAAATGAAAATAAAAATCGAGCATATATATCATGAAATTTCTTGAAAATCACCCCGTGCCGAGCACGGGTCAATCAAAGGACAGCGTAGCCCTTGACGCCACATGTGGTTCACATAAGACAGATCCTGTCGAAACCAAGTCCATCAAAAAGTTATACTCCATACTCGTTCGGGGAGGCTCGGTGATCCATTGTTACTAAGTAAAAATGTTGAACTATGTATGTGAGGCGAGTGCGGTTCGGTTGTTTCGATTTTTGGTGATCTATTGATTCGTGAACGTCGCTACCTGCTAGCTAATCTAGGATATGAGATTCATGTAAGGTGCTTCGACTGACAAAGAACGTGCGATTGCAAGTAGTTAACTTGAATTTATATAGTTCATTATACTTATTTTATTATGAACTTACATTTTTAACGTCCAATTTGACGTACCATGTTCTTGCAAAACTTTTATAAATGGGAGGTATATAAGTGAGAGATCAAAGTAAAGATGGTTTTAGATTGTAAATTGGATAGGTCTAATGTAACTCACCATATTTGTAACCGTGAGAAGTACAGAGGAACTGCATCCATTTTCGATCCACTACCACTATGACGACGAGAAAACGAAACCAGAAAACCCCTACCTCTTCTTCATCATCATCACCTGCTGAAATCGTTGCTTCAATTGAGGATCTGGTAAGAGGGATTCTGCTAAATTTACCAATCAAATCGTTAATTCGGTTCAAATCAGTGTGTAACCATGGCTCTTGTTTATCTCCAACCCTACGTTCTTCCCGAATCCAAATTCAGCCCGTGCAGTTTTGTTATATGGTCTGCAGTACATTCCCATTGATCCAGGAAACGAATTACTACCTCCCACAGAACCCGAATTCATGAAAACTATCGTGCACTCTTGCAATGGACTAATGCTCTCTTGTAGCGATGATGAAATTCTGGAAGTCTATAATCCGACCACCAATTGCGCTGCTGCTCTCCCTGATGATTCCATATCAGGACCTCGAATCTGGCCCTACATAGTTTTTGAATCTGCGAAATTGTCGAATTACAAAGTCATCAAAGTAGTGGACAATGGCGCAAAAGATCAGGAAAGGAAGTTCGCTCTCCGAATCTACTCATCCGAGACTCGTTGTTGGAGCACTGGTGGAGAAATAGCAGAAGTATCCAACTATATAGATCCTGGATTCCGATTTGAGGGAGGAGTTTACTGGAATGGCTCTATTCATTGGCTTAGCAATCATTTTTTCTGTCTTCGAATCTACTCGAATGGCTCTATTCGAATCTACTGGACTGGCTCTATTCGAATCTACTCTTCGAATCTTCTTCCATTTTTGCCACAAGATCATATCTTGCAATCATTTTTTCTGTCTTGTCCAGAATTTTTTCTTTTTACCTTTTTCCCTCTTCTCCTTTTATAGTGTATTATTTATCCTACCTTGTTCTAAAGAACAAGATACTGTGCAAATTCATACTAGAGATAGAACAAGAACCTATTACAACTCATTACATAATCATTTGAACATTCAGAACTAAGTGCAACTCAATCACTTTAATACATAAAAGATTTTACCCCAAAAAAAGGACACTCAATGGGTGGACATGAACCTGTATAAGGGGAAGAAACTTACAACTCCAGGACAAAACAGAAGAAAAAAGTAAACCATAATAAGCACAGAGCAAACTTTTTCTTACTAATGATTCTGAAGCGGTTCATTTTTCCAAGTAGCCCTGAGAAGATCAGCGTAAAGTGGCATCTGCGCCAGGACAAAAAGGGTGATCGGTATACAAGCAAGGGCATATATCGGAACTTCTACAAACTTGAGCGTATCTTTCAGGATAAAAGTATGGCCTGCACAAAATGACACAAGCATTCCCACAATGGATGAGAAAAGACATGATAGTCCATACAACAGCTTACTGGGCAAGTCCGACTTAAAATCTTTTTCTAGACATCGGGAGGTGATGATTGAAAGAAAGAAGACGAGAGCTGTCACTGATAAACAGAGAGAAATAAGTGAAGAGATGGAGAAAACGTCGAATGCTACTTCGCCTTCAAGGATAGGACGCCCGCTCTCTTGATTTAAGCCCCCTGGCACAGAGGCCGATGTAGCAAATGCGACCCCAGCTACAAGTGCAGCAACTACGGAACATGATTCTGAAGTTTTTATCAACCATGAGTAGCCTTCTTTCATGAGATCAGTATGTTTATCAGTGAAGATCATCTCCGGGGTGGATCCATGGTCGTTTCTGTCATGAGCTAAGCATATTTGTGGAACTTCTTTTTTCACATACTGCAACAAATTTCATGAGAGGTTTAAATTAATTCATTTATAATCCTTAAAACATATTGATGGAAATAATGCAACGAATTATGATCCCATCGAATTAGGTGAATTTCATTGTAATCTACTATATTAACGAATCAAAGTATATACAGTACCTCCAACCATTTGATCTCCCATTGCATCTGAAGGGCAGCTCCTGGGATGCGACACGGCTTAGAATGAGGTTCCAACATGGCGGCGACATGGATGATGTTGTTTCCATCATTGTCCACATGGTGGTCTATGTGTGCAGGAAGAGATCTCTTCCTTAGACTATTGAAAACAGTTGTTTGTCTGTGTTCAGCCGCAACCATTAGCACATTCCTTCCCTTGGAATCCAGATCATAAATTGCAATTGGCAACTTATGAATTATTTTCTCTACAATATACGAAACTCCTGTTCTAGCTGCTAGGAGAAATGCAGTGTCATTTCTAGTCATCATCACACGTGCTTGTTCATCAGGTTCTCTCATTGGTGGTTCTATTCGATTTGAATCTAACCTGGCTAAGACAGTAGTTTGGCTAGGCATCTGTCCGTCATTCCCATACGGAATCGATTCTTTTGCTACCAACCTGTCCACGATTTCAATAGCTTCTGAGTAACGCTTCTTATGGCGTCGCATCTTGCTTATCTTCCCTAAGCCTGCATCCAGTGTATAAATTAGGATGGAAATTGAAGATTAGTTGGCATTATCACCAGCCTACTCATACAATGTCACACTTACCTACTCCAATAACAGTTAGGATGATGCTTGCTGCAAATCTCAGAAGCAAAATGAGAGTCCTATAATTGGCAGGGAAGAAACCAAGTGTCCTTTTGCTTTCCATCTCTGCATTTGTAACATAAAAGGTAAATCGTAGAAGTGGCGTATCTGTGATGAGTTATAAAAAATGACACTTCAAGTAATAGTGACAATTAACTTTCACAATTCGACACACAACACAAGTACCTGGAGGATTTTCTTCATCAGTTCTACTGCCATTCGTTGTTTTGGGAGGACCTTCTGTAGAGGGCAGAGGAGAAAGAGCATGTAATAGGAGAGTGAAAGTGTATTAATTTCTTGTTTTTATGTCAAGTGAATTACATTTTTTTTTCTGACGTTATCATTTCCCAGTTTGATACTAACCTGATATGAAACTGTACTTAATAAATCTCCAGAGAAAACTGAAGATGTCAAAACATGTCTCGTAGTTCTCCGGGAAGTTGAATTTTTTAGAACTCTTGGCTTCTGGTCCTAGTTCATCAGTAGCCCATTGTGATGGTTCCTCCAGTGCATCTGATAAGTTGAATATCAGGGTGAAATCGAGGTTAATCATCATAAATATATCGCGTTCTTATTGTTTGCCTGTGAAATAACAGAACACTAGGACCTTTTGATTATCTGAGTTTTACTTACAGTTGTAGAGTAAGTTGTCCCAAAATCCGAGCCCCATGTCCCCAAATATATGAGTCTTTTTAGCTAACACATGTAGAGCTGATTCTCCTTCCATATTAACTTTGTCGACTAGTTTTGGGTAACATTTTATTATTTCAAGTGCTAACTCTGCATGCATATATTTCATCATAAGTATCCTGACCGCGAAAGGTTTTCAATAATGCAGTAATCAATCGAATATGATATGAGCGTCTCAATATTTTGGATAATGTCTTACGCAAGCATTCTCCAGAAATTGCAGAGTGCAGAGCTGTATTCCCATCTCTCCTCCTACAAAGAGATTCACCCGTCTCTACATAAGCACTTAACTGGGACATACGCAGGATTCTCACATCGTCATTATCACCTAACAGGGCATACACAGGATTTTCACGATGTGAGGGTGAGTCTTGTAATAGCTCAAAACATCTCCAAACACTCAATTAGCTAGTAATCTCTCACCATTAATATTCGAGGGAGGGTTGCGTAATTCATGGACCCGCCTTTTGTAGTTCTTGTCGTAGATCTCTTGAAGGCAACGGAAAGCCTCTTTTTCGCCATGTCTAGCTGCCATGAACAATGGGGTCTCGTGCTTCTCATTGCGTCTTGTGATGAGTTCCCAATTCTTGCTAGCAATGTGTTCACAAATTTCTGCACACCCAACAACATGAACTCCTAAAGTTTATACATTCTCATAGCCTTTTAAGACTAATTTCACAGATGATATAAAATTAAACAAGTATCTTGTTAAACCATATTTTAATAAAACTAACTTTGATGATACTCACCTTTCCATCCAACTGCAGCTGCAAGGTGAAGAGGTGTGTTTCCTTTTATATTTTTGACTTCCAGCGAACCTTCTGGCATACAATCGATCATTTTCTTAACATCAGTGTAATAAGTAGACATGTCATTGGCTTTGAAACTCAACAACAGCGCAACATGCAGAGCTGTGTCCCCTCTTTTTGTGAGTTGGGCTCCTGGAGCCCATAAAGCTTCATCTTCGTAAACCTTAGCAACTTCATTCCATTTCTTTTTCATTGTCAGATCGAACAATTTTTTAATTTCGCTTGTTTCAATGTTAGCCATTTCGTGCGTGTCTGTGTGTGTATATGATCACAATTCAAACTAACAAAGCTGCTGCATATATCAGATATGCGAGTACGTAGTGTTCATAACTCCATATAGCTAGTATATATACACTCCAGTGAACTGGGAATGAAATTCTTGGAGTGTAAAGCTAGTATTATAATAATAGCTAAAGTTAGGAAAAGTTATTATTCCTGTGTAAATTACTTCTTCTGCCACTAGTTTTTCATGGATTTCACTGTTGGAGCAAGGTATAAAATAAAGTTTCATGTGTTACATTAATGTAAAGTGGCATCAAGGCATTCAATTGTATATCGATCCAGATTTGGGATCGAATATATCTTCATGGATACAAACTGCATCTGGTATTAAGTTTTCATTCGAATAGTCTTCCCCGACAGGTTCAACTTCGATCTATTAGATTACAAATGAAGGTTGAGTTTGTGTGTAGATGATTCTTTTGATATGAAACTGAACTAATTGAGATGATCCATATACAAATATTATATATGAAACTGTATAAACATGAAACTGTAAGTGAACTTCAACCTGTAATAATATTAATGTGATTTCACAATGATCAATATCTGGGCAAAAGAAAGAAGAAACTAAAAGAGATGTCATTTGTACAGATCTATAATCTAAAGTTACATTTTCACACCCATTCTATAAAATCTATTACAGTCTTTAGTCTTTACAGTGCCCATGGTTGTTTCTGTTTGTTCCAAGCACAGTTGCATACTAACACCAGAACTTCAAACACTTTTTGCAATAACCGCGCGCGTTTGGCCCTTACATGTGTTTTTTTTTCCTTTTCCAAACGGGGCTGCAGGGTTAATTAAACAACTAACTGAATATACAACTTCAGAAATTTGACTTGGAAATGAAGTGAAGCCTAATTTGATCTTCCGGATAGTTTTAATAAACAACAAAACTATCCTCCTTCTTAGCCGCTCCTGGGATGGACCTCTAAGGTGGTTCATCATCGACGATCCCCTTTTCCCTTTTCAATTCAAAAAATTCGCAACATTCTCAAAACTTGAAATTTCTAAAATTTTGACACATACATTTCTATTTTGCAATTGCAGAACAATTCACCACAACATTTACAACAATATTATAACAAAATATATAGTCACTCTAAATAACATTTACAACAATATTGTTGAGTAAAAACTTGTTTTCTACATGGTATTTGAAAGCTGAAAAAACTGGGTTCTTTTATTGATGAAATATTTGTGTTTTTGAATGATAATTTTAGAAAATTTTAAAGTTTTAATAAATTGAAGTTTAATTTAGTGTGGTGAACAACAACAAATACAATTCAGTTAGTAAGAATATGATTTTCCCCTGACAAATTAGTGTGGCAAAGTGGTGACATAGTGCAGGACTATCGTTGAGCTGTTGATCAAGTGTGTAAAAAATGGGATATTGTCCATAAATAAAGTTTGAGAATTTGACTAGAAAAATGTCATAAGTTAAAAGTTGTTGACTAAAAGTCATATGTGGATCAAATGGGGACTACGTGCCACAACCCTTGAAAGTTTAATATTTAACAAAAACACTTACAAACATAGCAAATACTAGTATCTTATATTGATTGTGAATGGATAATATTTACAGTTTTAATAAACAACTAATGCCTATAGCATATACATCTATACAACAGACCTGCAACTTATTCGTTCACATTTGTGACATTTCTTGCACTTGTTCTTCATGCCTTTCATTGTTTCTTCATCTTCCTAAGTATTGGACAGTATTAAAGAGAGTACGTTTTGAGAAGCGTGCAAAATCTTGTATGAAGGCACTCTAGCAATGCTCCCCTATGCTGCATGGAAGGTAGGCATCTTATGATTTTCCGCCAAGGTTAACTCATGTGCTAAGACCATCTTCAATAGTGACGGACCGACGGTGCGTTGTCATTTTTGCTGCATTGGTGATGCATCGTCGTCGCCACATCATTTTTTTTAAAATTCAAAATCAATTCAATCTTCGAAATTCAAAATTTAAATTTATATTGAAAAATTTAAAATTACATACAAGACAGAAGGTAAAAAAACAAAGACGACACACTACAAAAGCGATGATTTGCCATTAGTCTTTATTATGGAATAAGAGTACACCAAGTGCATCTACATTTGCTCTGGCCTATTCGGACAAGTTGTTGTAGTTTACCATAAGTGACATGTACGTGTCCAACATCTTCGCCTTTTCCTTACGCTCCAAGTCTCTCGCCTTCAGCTCCATGTCTCTCGCCTTACACTCCTCCTTCATATCAAGCTCCAACCTTGCCTTTTCAACTTCAACCCATTCGGAAAAATTCGAGTTTAAGCCTTCTAATGAGGCATGCAAAGCATTCACATTGGAAGAGATACCGGAATTGACATACTTAGTCAACTTTTTAGACTTGTCACGATCAATGGGACGTTTGATGCTTGCTCCACTATCATAACCCGAGTGCGCTTACTTCCACTACTGCCACCTGCTGATGCCATTGGTTCATCACCGTCGTTACCCTCGAACCCATCCTCTCCTCCTTAGGTGGTACATTGTTCTTCAGGACGTCCTCAAAGTTCATCTTAATTTGCCACTGTGAATATGCTTTCGGGGCATCCCACTATTTAAACGCCGTGAACTACTTTTGGCTCCTTAAGTGGTACGTTGTTCTTCAGGATGTCCTCCAAGTTCATCTTAATTTGCCATTGTGGATATGCTTTCAGGGCATCCCATTGTTTGAACGTCATGAACTAGTTTTGGTTCTTCGACTTCTCCATGTAGAGTTCCTGAACGGTGTCTAGAACATCGGACTCATTGTAGCCACTCCTATTGCTGACCATGGCAGTAACATGCTCCATACAAATCAACAAATCATCCACAATGATTCATGTCATCTTTCAGCCGCCCCATCTTCCACGAAGCGAATAATGAGACCGGAATTTATCTATCCCGGGCATCTTTCCACCCATCTTTATTTCCTCGTACTTCTCGGCAAAAGGACGAAAAAGTTTGCCGTAATTTTGATCCGTTCCCTCAATAGCATTCTGACTAACCTCCATGTAGGTAGAGATAAGCTTGGGGTCCTCACTCTCGTTGTACGGGTTGTTCCGTGAGGTTGTGTGGGTTGCCATTCCTCCGGTGGCTTTGGCTTTCCCACGCTTCCGAATCGGTTATGTTTCCAGCTGTGTCTCTCGCACCAACTCTACCTCTAATTCCAGTGTTTGTGACCACCTCTAATTCCGGTGTTTGTGAATATATATGAGTATTTGGTAGGATGAAGATTGGTACTGTTGAGTGTAGAAGTTTTGGAACAAAGGCCGAGCGGTACTCATTTGGGGACTGAGATGGAGTGGAAAAATAGTATTGTTGAATTGAGCTTCCAAATACTCAGTATATTTATTAGATCGTTTTCTTTAATTCACTTCAAAAATTCATTGTGCATCTTGCCGGAAAATGAAATAGGAAAGGGTGTTTTGGGAGAGAGTTTTTTGAGTTTAATTAAGAGAAAAAGATGATTTGGAGTTGGGATGAAATGAAGAATATGAAGATTGGGGGTTGTTTTATAGATGTTTTAGGTAGAAATTCGGGAGAAAATTCAAAATTCAAAAGTCGAGGGAAATTCAAAAGTCGAAAGTAAATTCAAAATTCGAAATTCAAAATAAATAATTAAAAAATTAAAAAAAATTCAAATTTGGTATCATTTTGTAGATCATGAAAAAACATAGCCGTTGATGATTTTTTAATATTTTTTTATTTGATATTTTTGAAGATATTATCGTTCGAAAATGGATAAAAACCGAAAAAAGAAAAAACGAAAACAAAAAGGGGGGAGGGGGTTATGGTGAAAGTGTTGTACAGTGCAGCAGTGAAAATTCCAATGGAACTGAAGTAGATGCACACACTACAAGCATTATTTTGAATTTCCCCCGAATTTCCACAAAAAACATCTATAAAACAACCCCTAATCTTCATATTTTTCACCTCATACCAACTCCAAATCATCTTTCTCTCTTAATTAACTCTCTTCTTCCAAAATACTCTTTCCCCTTTCATTTTTTGAGGACTTTTCCAGCAAGATGCCATGAATTTTTGAAGTGGTGCAAAAAACGACCCCAAAAACTCCAAATCCTTTCTCTTTTAATTAAATTAAAAAAAACTCTCCTATTCCAAAAGACCCTTTCCCCTTTCATTTTCCGACGACTTTTCCGGCAAAATACCATAAATTTTTGAAATGGTGCAAATAAAACAACCCAAAAAAATACGTACTTGGAAGCTCAATTCAATCCTAGTCCCCAAATGAGTTCGTTGGGGACTGCCGCTCGACCTTTGTTTCAAAACTCCTAATACCAATCTCAATCCTACCAAACACTCATATATTCACTGACAACTCAAACACCCATATATTCACCCTACCAAACGCCTATATATTCAAACACCCATATATTCACAAACAACGGAAGTAGAGGTGGAATTTGTGCGATATACACAGCCGAGGTGGAATTTGTACAATATACACAATCGAAAACACAACCGATCCAAAAGAAATCAGGCTTATCTATGTATAGAGTGAGTACCTCATACTTATCTATGCCTACATGGAGATTAGTCAGAATGCTATTGTGGGAACGGATCAGAATTATAGCAAACTGTTCCGTCTTGTTACCGAGAAATACTGAGGAAATAATGAAGGGTGGAATACCCAGAATGGATAAATTACAGTATCATAATTCATCTTGTTGGCCTTGCAAATTCGTCTTGTTGGCCTTGCAAGTTTAGTAATGATACCCATGATAAGTGAACTGTCGGCAGGAAATGTTGTTAGATTAAAAGCCAACAACTGAAAACTGTAATAATAACACATAATTTATCTAATCTAGTTTTAAGAAACTTCAATTCACAAATTTAAATTACTTGGAATTTCTGAAAAAATGACAATGCAAATTAACTTCACCCGTATTGTCCAGGGAAGTTGAGGTTAACTGACATCAATACATCATCTATAGTTGATGATGTCATATTTCGTTTATGCCTGCTAAGCCCTGCAAGTTTATTAATGATACCCATGATAAGTCTTATTAGTACTTTTTTATGATGAAGAAACTGAAATCTTATGTGGATTCTTGAATTGTGATGGATCCGGTCCACAATGGATAGATCCATTTGTCATGCACACATGCATCCACATTAGGAAACCAGATCGGATTTAACCAAATCAATATTCTAGTAATGAACACTTGAGAATTTGAATCATTATGTATAAGAAAGATTGAGAAAAAAACTAGAGTGAAGAATCTTTTAAAATTATTTTACACGTGATAAAACTTTACTTTAGGTGACAAACTCAATCTAATTTTATAAAACAAGAGAAACTTTAGAGAGACGGAGATCTTAGTGAGAAAATTCAATTTAATTTTTTTACTGAAACGAGAAAATTTAAAGAGATGGAGATCTTACAGTACAAATTTTCCAATTCCATCCACGCTCCATTTTTTGAAGATCACTTCCTTCAACAAGCACACTCAGAAGGAAGTATCACCATGAGCTCAATCTCTCAAATAAGTGAAGGCGAGAAAGATAATAAATTTATAGTACAAACAACTGGGCTTAGATATGGTGAAAAGATTTAGAGGTGATGTGATGGGTAATAGGTCTAGGGGTTTTTATAGGAAGGACGAGAGGTAATGAGGGCGGCGGTTGCCATTAGGTTTGTTATATTTTTTATGTGTGTAATGTCATAATTGCCCTTCATAAAACACAACTGAGAGAATGTTGATGAATGCGGCACTTGAATGATTATAAGGTCTTGAATTGTATTGATATTATTCCTCTATCTGTAAATTACATTGGACGTACAGATTTGGATCCCAATGAGTTTGTTTTCAAAATAAAATTCGTTACATTGAACGCTTAATTAACACCAAATCTCAATGGAACAAAATATAATGCAATGAATCTCCACATCATAAACAAGAGCATACTATATGCCTGTGGTCCTTGAGGAAGAGAGACAAAAACAAATAAGATCCTGCTCATGATAATCCTCTAGTCTCCTCTACTCTTGCTGTTGCAGCAGTAGGGAACGAATGAAATCACTAGAGGTCTGGCACTTGTTGTACTAACTGTAGCAAGCCTGCACACTTAGATGAGGATCACAGCCCCTGTGTAACTGTGACATGCATGGACATACACTTGTAACTTGTTTCCAAATCATGGCTATCTTGAGAATTACAAAGGCAGTAGTAAGGTAACAAACAACCAGAAAGGGAAGTACCAGACCTCTATGCAAATCAGACGTCAAAGATATATTCGTGGAGTTTGTAAGTATATTGAAAAACAAGTTACAAGAAAAATAAGAACCGACAATGAACTTGAGTTCCATATGCAAGATATTCTGCAACTAAACAATACAACTGCATATCCATATGCAACTATCTTAGTTATGATAAGCTCACTGTTAGGAGCTTACACAGTAAACTCTCCATCAATGAAAAGCCCAAGATCGGTTTTTCAGCCATGTAGCAAAAAGTCAAAATCAACATAAATTGGTTGTGAAACAGTGAGCTGAAAATGAATTGGCATCAGAGATGCACCATAACAATTCAACAAGTCAACTTATGATTCATTCTATCAGTTGCGTGCAAATGCCAACAAAACAGAACTTTAAGAACGCCTAAAAGTGCTGAACCTTGAATTTCCACTCCCCTTGATGTGGATCATATGAAACAAACTCAGCTCCTATCTCAGCAGCTTTCTCAACCAACTTCTTTTCAAATCTCTGCACGTGAGGCCCATCGGTGTATTGTTTGCCTGTCACTTTACCAGTACATTTCACATTACGTAGAGTGATTTCAGCAGGTCGATTCAGCCCCTGCCCAACTGGTGGCCTCTTCCTGCCATCCATGTAAACAATGACCTCGCCTTTGTTAAAATGGATAATTGTCTGCAAATCCAGGCCGCGAACATCTACTTCTCCAAGAAATTTCACACTTCCTATTCCATTTCGCCCCACTAAAAAATCTTTGACATGACTGCAGTATCCAGGTTGAGCTATTTCACTAGCTTCCAACTCCTCTATTGAGGGTTCAGAGTAGTAGTCTCCATTTGGAAGCTTCGGCATTGAAACATCATCAACCTCGATTGAGTTTACATTGACTTGGAAACTAGCACGAGCTTTGTGTTCAGAAGCCTCACCTGCTATTTATAGATCAAACAGTAAAGAATCTATTAATAAAAATAAGGGTCAAATAATCCAGATAATTATAAGTACGAGCAACAACCTAGTTTTCACTGAAAAAAACAATAGAGCATGCAATCTTCACATTCGTCATTTTTCACAGCAAACAAAATATATTTTGGTAGTAAAATCGTAGATTGTAGTGCCAGTGGATTAAAGTAGTGATCTACTATCTATAGAAGAAAGCTAAAAGAATACTTATTGTAGAATTCTTCAAATAAACATCTCCCGGACTTATTCCCTCTGATTTTTATTTATATATTTTTATTCTAAAATGTAGTAGTTCTTTGTGATCTTTTTAAGGGTGTGCTCAATGCTGGATTGCTTTATGGTTATTTTAGGACACATTTATTTTGTTGCATTGTATCTCAAAATTTATTTACAACAGATGTAAAATGGTATAGGGATGGCAATCTTCACTTACCGTGTGGTTGTTGCCCAGGGTTGGTTGTGGTAACTTGTCCAGGTTGTAAAGCATTCAGAACAGGTGCTCCAGGACTTCTTGATGTTACTGATGCAATAAAAAATGGAGATGCATGTGAGGACTGACAATCATTAGGATGTGTTTGCTGAGTGAAAGTGGGGAATGGGCCAAAGTTTAAGATTGTACATTGTGCTGGAACTGAAGGACTGGGGAAACCTTGACAGGCAAAATTTTGCAATGGAGGCCAAACCAGATTTGAGGGTAGCTCCGTAGGAAACATGATAGCAAATACGAAGCCTTGTGATTGATGGACAGACAAATTAGCGGAAGAAGAGGGTGACAAACTTGAGATGAGCGGACCAAATGCTGCAGTGACTGTAGAGGGGTCTGAGGATGTTGAAGGACCGAACATGTTCGCTGGTCTGCCAAAAGGCTCAAGAGGTCCAGGTTTACCTCTGTTATTCAACTTATAATCCTCCCACCTCAATTCCTCATGGCATTTGTCCTTATAAATTGTCATTGCAGATATTGATTGCATCATCACCCGAGTAGGAATTTCTGGTGTACATGTAGCAAGATAAGGTACTATTGAAGTACCGCGGCACTGGTTCCCAGCTGTAGATCCTACAATGATAATCTACAATTAACATCTTTTACCAATTAACTATAAATCCAAAATAAAGCACAAATAATCATGATTGTTTTATTTTTCAATGAAATTATGATATATTCTTTTATTTGTTGTGAGCAATTAAAACAAAATTTCAGGCCATTCTCCTACCCAATCGTGTGGTTCTAAAGTACCCAAATAAGAGACTTTCAAATTCTGCAATGAAAGATGATCGATAATAAGATTCTTATTGTTATTGGATCTTGCATGCCAGAAATCAACAGGCAAGCAAGCTCAATTAAATTCAGAAGATTCCCTTTTTCACAAAAATAAAATAAAAATACATTGCATTTTCTTGGAGATCTATCTTTGATTGGATGGCCCAAATTTGTTAAAATTAAGACAGTCTTCAGCAGGAATGTTAGAACAACCCAATAACTGCGCAACTTACCTACAAAGCATGATGAATTGAAACCCGTTGATGCACCCATGGAAGCTACACCGCTAAACAATGTATTTCCTGCAGAACAATTGGATGTTTGCCCTGAAGCTGCCAATTGAATAGAAAAATTGTCAGATAATTTCATCATTGAGACCTCATAGTATTTCAGTGCTAAAAGAAAAATGTTGATCCTTGTGCAATATATATTGCAGAGGAAAATGGGATGCATAATGGCGAATCAATGGATCAGGATATTCAGTATAATTTATAGCTAGTATCAAATCCCTGATAGAAGTTGGTCAGATTTCCTTGTCGGTTGTATAGTAACTTAATAAGATCTACATAAACATCATTAGTTCATGACAGCATGACACAGTTAGCTTCATTAGTATCACATAATATGTACAGCTTTCACTAATTGTTTGTCAAAGTGTTTATAGGCGAGTGGCAAGCTGAGACACCCGTAACCATGAGGTCACGGGTTTGATTCCCCGAAATGGGTGATTATATTCTCTGAATAGAGATTGATGGTGATTTGCATCTAGAATCGATTGATAAATTCGTCTCGTTCAACAATTGTAATTGTAATGCTATATTTCATGTTAATTAATAAAAAAATAATATGTACAGCTTCATATCAAAAAACATGGAGTTGCAATTGCATGCCAACAAATTTCACAGAAAGCAATACAAGAAGTAGCAACACGTTTCTCTTCGATAATTTTTCTCATAACCACCGATGCTTAACAAAAAAAAAAAAAGATGAAGAAACAAAACTTAACTTGATGGTGGAACTCGAAAGTTGGGCGAACTGCACGCAGATAGTGGTGGTATTCCACAGGATGGCACATCCCTTTCAAATGGAGATGAAGTACCAGCATAATTCGACGGACCTGGGAAAGGACCAAAACGAGCTGGAGTGCTATTAAACAAACTACTTGAAGGGGCACTGGTAGAGCTGGTGCTTTGCCCAAAACAAGTTTTACTATCTTGAAACTCTGTAAAACCAGAATGAAACAGAAACTTTTGTTAGTAGATATCTTCCATTAAAAATTTCTCTTCTGAGGAAAACAAACAATTGTGTTTTCTTTTAACGAATGAGACTGAGGGACAGCGGGACCATCAATATTCACGACGACATCAAAATGCTAACTAAACAAATATAATGAAATTTTCCTCTCTCGCTTTTGGGTTTGTCCTGTTCTGCGCTCAATCACTTCAAATTAACATCAACATTCTAAAACAAAGTCTATTTAACAAAATCAGGCCATTCTCCTTCCTAGTTCCAATAGCATGTAACCGTAGAAACCCTACCCAAAAACACCCCACTTTTGCCCGAAGTAACCAAAACGTGATATTGTAATTGCATCTTGCATGCAAGAATTCAATGTAAGAACTACAAAATTAAAATTCTTCTGTAATCAACTACAAAGCTTGATGAAGTACTACCAGATTGAGATGATTGATTGAGACCCGTTGATGCACCCATGGCATCTACACCACCACCGCCAAACAATGTATTTCCTGCAGAACAATCGGATGTTTGCCCCCCAGCTGCCAATTAAATAGAAAAATTGTCAGAGACCTCATATATAGTGTTCCAGAGCTAAAAAGAAAAATGTTGATCCTTGTGCAATATATATAATGCAGAGAAAAATGGGATGCATGATGGTGAATCAATGGATCAGGATATTAAGTATAACAATATTTAAGATGCAGCTTCATATAATAAAACATGGAGTTTCAATTGCATGTCAACAAGATTTCACAGAAACCAATACAAGAAGTAACAACATGTTTCTCTTTGAAGTAATTCGCATAACCACTGATGCTTAAATAAAAAAAGATGAAGAAACAAAACTTAACTTGATGGAACTCCAAAGCTTGGCGGGCTGCTCCCAAATAGTGGTGTTCTTCCAGTGGATGTCACATTGCTTCCAAAAGGAGATGATCCACCAGCATAATTTGACGGAACAATGAAAGGACCAAAAGGAGCTGGAGTGCCATACAACAAACTCCCTACAGGGACACTGTTTGTGGTTGAGCTGGTGCTTTGCCCAAAACAGATCTTATCATCTTGTAACTCTGCAAAACCAGAATCAAACGTACAATCTCGTTACACAGATCTTTAATTAAAAATTTCGTGAGGAAAACAAACAATTCATATTTCCTTTCAACAAATGAGACTGAGGGACCGTGTGACAATCAATATTCACAAATCCTTGAACGGATAAGAAGAACGACGACATCAACATGCTAACTCAACTTTCTCCTTTGTCCAGTTCCCCGCTCAATCACTTCCAGTCAACATACATTCTATTAGGGAAAAAAATAACGCCATATAGCAAGTAATCGTACCCAAAAACCTCCCACTCTCACCTCGAGCTAATCAAAACATAATGTCATAATCGCAACTTACATGCAATAATTGAACGTAAGGACCACAAATTTCAATTCCTTCTGGTGATCAACTAATCACCGAAAACTACCCTAAATCCTTAACAAAATCTAATGCAACGCTATTCATTAACGACACTACGTGAATACTAGTACGAGTTCATCTTCATAACACCAAACGAACAAAATCAGTCAAAAACCTTCACATATCACAATCAATTAAACAAACCGTAACTAGCATGCGTGATCATATAGTACAATTAATGGAAATTGACATCGAATAAGTGAGCATTGTAATCGAAATTGAGAGAACGGAGTGAAAGTTGTAACTTACGAGGAGCAGTAAAAGCCACCATCTTTTTTGAAGGAAACGTGTAAAGCGATTGGGAGAAGAATCACAGTGAAAATGACTTTTGAATCGAGTATATTCTGAATCTGAAAATTAATGCAGCAGATTTATATATTACTAATACGCAGAAAATTTTTTTGGAGTAGCTTTGAGTGAACGCGAAGCTAATTTAAAATACTTATGTTTACTTGCGGCTAATCGCATGCAAAACGGTTTTAGGGAGAAAATAACATTACAGGTCCCCCAGCTTTCAGGTATTTACTGTGTTGATGTTTTCACTTTCTTACTTTTGCGTTTTGATGCTCTTTCTTCTCCCTCCCTCCTTTCTTTTCTTGTTTAATTTTGACTTTTAACATATTATTTTTTTATATAAATATCATATTATGATTGAGTAGGAGTTTAGTTTTTATATAAATATCATATTGTAATTGGGTAGGAGTTGAAGTGATAAATCCACACATTCACAGTATAATTATGAAAAGAACTATAAGTATATTTATGAAATATTTTAATTTATGCTGGTTGAAATTGGAGCGGCTCTATCTTTTTATATTAGGGAATTCAAAGTTCAAGTTTATAGATAGAGAGGATAAGAATGTATTCGAACAAAATCTCATAACAAACAATAATTCGAGATACATTATTCCTTCTTTTCATGTTTTATTTCTTTTATCATATGTTACATTTTGTACTAATTGTTGATCCGATCTAAGCCAAATTATGTAATTTCCTAGTAAAACAAAAAAGAGGGACATTGCATTCCATGTGAGAAAACATTGACAAATGACAGTTTCTTGAATTAAAGGTTCAGTGATTTTTTATAATCTCAAGTAAAATAAACTCCAAATTCAGATTACAATGACTCGTCAACTACAAATTGACTAACTCACATGGGCTTCTACTAACATTCTTGACCTCAGGGCAAAGAAAGAAAACAGACACAGAAGAATGAACAAAAGGAGTAGAAGCTCCAGAAGAACTAGTTCACACTTGATATATATGACTGAAGGCTAAAAGTGCTCGACTCTGAATTTCCACTCTGCTCTAATCGGATTATACGAAACAAATTGAGCTCCTTGCACAGTGGCCACCTTCATCAACTTCCTTTCCAATTTTTGCACCAGGGGTCCATCAGTATGCTGCTCCCCTGTATTTTTGCTAAAGCATTTGACGTTGAGAAGAGTGATTTCAGCCGGCCGATTGAGCCCTTGCCCCACTGGGGGCTTCTGTCTTTCGTCTGAATAAACAATCACTTCACGTTCGTTGAACTGGATAATTGATGAAATATCAAGCTGGCGGATGTCTGTTTCTCCAAGAAACTTGATGCTTCCTTTGTCTTTCCGTCCCACAACAAAATTCTTCACACGACTGCAGAATCCTGGGTCAACTTTCTCCTTATCTTCCAGCTCCTTGATGGAAGGTTCTGTATAGTAGTCTTCCAATGGAAGCTTTGGCAATAGAGCTGAAACATCAGCAGTATTTTTCTTGTTCATAGACGGATTGTCAGCTTCATGCAACTTCTCTATAACCAGAGAGCCTTTCTCTTGCAAAAGAGTATCATTGTTAATCTCAATAGAGTTCGCATTCACTTGGAAGCAAGGGCTAGTGCGGGCTTCTTCTTCACAAACTTCACCTGTAACTTGTAAACATTAACTAGTTAGAAATCTGTTTTTATAATTTTATATATCACATGTACAATCTGGCCTTTATGCTTAACAAAAATATGTTTAAGTTTGTGTGATGTTATGTATCTGTGAATATTTGTTCTTAAAATTGAAAATTCATAATGAACTGGTCTTGATTCATGTCATAAAATTTAGAATAAATGTTGTGATGTAAGATTGTTCACAGAATAAGAAGACTGACCTTTCTTGCTTATATCCAAACGAGCATGATGTTGTCCAGACATTGTGTTCATGACCCAGGCCCTAGGGTTCTCACGTGGCAAAGGAGCAACAGAACAGGTATCTTCTTTATGACTGAAAAATGGTACCTGTAACAAAATTGCATTTGTTAAAAATCTGTACTTGTAAGAACATGTAAGGAAAAACAAAGTGACTGGCAAACATTATGGTATAAATCAAACAAAAAAGTCCATAATATGTTGCATACTCATTGCTCTCACCTTAGATCCACTGCTCTGAGCTGCTGGTAAACTGATGCGTCTTGACATGTGTTTGATTCTATATGTAGATGCCATTCTGAAAGGTGTAGGATTTTCCAAGACCTGCCTCTATGTATCAGAAACAAAGACGAATAAGCAACTAAACACAATGAAAATAAAGAATTCCAATTGTCAAAACAACAGTACACCAGTTGAAACTTACAGGCAAGCTAGAAATTCCACGTGTAAATGGAGTCACTGCTCCGGCTTGAGTATTGATTGGAGATCGCAGGCTAAATGGATCCATCACCAAACCCAGGGTGCTTGAAGAGGCACACCTATCAACAAGAAGAAGATTATACACTTTAGAAATCTCAAGTCTTAACTTTGGCACTGTATACCGTAGTTATAAATACACATGCTCTCCTTAAAAGTGAAATCTTACAGAATGAATATTAACACAATTTAACAACAGAACGTTTATCATACATGAACTTTACATTTTAATGTGAAATTATTATAATTGATTTATTTAAGTAGTTCTAAATGAAGGGTCAGGTTCTCTTACTGCTGCCCATTGATGAACTGGTTGCCAACTTCTGCCACAGTTGCTGAGCTGCTTGGAACTTTGAAATGGATAAGAAGAGTACAAAATTAGTCACATGAATGAAGATGCTATCTCATTACACAAATGAAGACAATAAGAGAGTTCACTTACACTGCGCTGGTTGATTTGGGATGGTAGCAGAGATTTGTCCAGGATGCGAAAAACTCAGAACAGGCATGCAAGTACCTAATGTTGTTACTGAGGTAGACCACATAGACGGGATGATCGTGGAGCTAGTAAATGTTGTGGCTATTTGAGAGGACTGGTAATTATTTGAAGTCACTAACTGGGCGGAAGGGGTAAATGAATTTGGCTGAAAGTTCCAGCTCTTTGCAGGCATGGAGGTGAAGGAGTTTGTGATGTTAGGGCTAAAAGGTGCTTGTGAACTAGGAGTAAATAGATTGGTCCGGGAAAAGGGATTTTCTGAAACAGGTCCAGGTGTCATAGGGATTGTACTTGAAGGAGTGACAAAGGGTTGTGATTGAGTAGCAAATGCATTGGTCTGCGGAGAGAATGGGTTTGCTGAACTACAATTCCAAGGAGTATTGGTTGCTGTGCTTGTGGGAGTTATGAAGCTTTGTGACTGAGTAGCAAAGAAATTGGTCTGCTGAGAGAAGGGATTTGCAGAACTATTATTCCAGGGAGTTGATGTTGTTGTACTTGTACGACTCATGAAGGGTTGTGACTGAGTAGCAAATGAATTGGTCTGCGAAGAGAACAGACTTGCAGAACTATTATTCCAAGAAGTAGAGGTCGTACTTGTAGGAGTATTAAACGCTTGTGATTGAGTAGCAAATGGATTGGTCTGCGAAAAGAAGGAATTTGCAGAACTACTATTCCAAGGAGTTGATGTTGTTGTAGTTGAAGGAGCAACAAAGGCTTGTGGCTGAGTAGCAAATGGATTGTTCTGTGGAGAGAAGAGACTTGCAGAACTATTATTCCAAGAAGTAGACGTCGTACTTGAAGGATTAACAAAGGCTTGTGATTGAGTAGCAAATGGATTGGTTTGCGAAGAGAAGGGATTTGCAGAACTATTATTCCAAGGAGTAGATGTGGTTGTACTTGCAGGAGTAACAAAGGCTTGTGATCGATTAGCAAATGGATTGGTCTGCGCAGAGAAGGGATTTGCTGTAATTGCAGGAGTAACAGAGGCTTGTGATTGAGTAGAGAAGAAATTGGTTTGTGCAGAGAAGGGATTTACTGTACTTGCAGAAGTAACAGAGGCTTGTGATTGAGTAGAGAATAAATTGGTCTGAGAGAAGGGGCTTGCTGTAACATTTGCAGGAGTCATGGTGGTTGTACTTCCCGGATTAAACCAGTTTTGTGATTGAGGGGAAAATACATTAGTGGAGGAAGAGAATGAGAAGGGACTTACAGATGTAGTCGGGGCAAATATGTTTGAGCTATTGGTAGAGAATGGATTTGTTGCTGGACTTGGTGTGGGAAAGGTGGTTGTGCTATAAGGATTGAGAAAGTTTGGCGACTGAGGAGCAAATGGATTTCTCTGAGTAGAAAAGGGATTGTTGGAAATCGTAGAAGAATAGTTTGATGGAGCATTAAAAGGGGATTGTGAATTTGATCTAAATGGACCAAAGGGGGAATTGGATGTAGTTTGGTTTGAAGTTGTTGGTTGACAGAACATGGTTGCTGGAGTGCCACATTGAACACCAATAGGTCTGCTTACACCTAGAGAAACAGGAAATACAGAATGGTCAGTGCTGCTCAGTAGCAAAATATAAATTACCAACTACTGCTAAAAGATAACATGAGTATAATATATGCCACATGCTTACCTTTCTCATTCTCTAGAATCTTTGCCTCGTAATCCTCAAACCTCAGCTCCTCGTGACTTTTGTCATTGTAAACTTGCATCGCAGAAATTGACTGAAATTTGATAAGACCTTGATCAAATCCCTGTGTTGCAACATAAGGCGCAATTGCACTTCCCCGGCGCATGATACCTGACACATATAAACAGAAAATCGCAGTATGAGCCACTTGATAGGCTATAGTATACAAAAAAGGTCTGCTCCCTGCATATGCTGAAGTTGACAAAATTCATGAATGCTTAGAAATCCAAATTCAATTGTCGTCAAATTACCATTAGCATTCTCAGGACCCAAGAGAGCACACTAGATACCGTTAATATTTAGATGGTGGTACCACATGCAGAATTTGAAACTCTGATGTTAAACCTCCGCTTAGAATTCGATACACATGTCATTGCCAATTGAACTTTTGTATCGAAAAGAGGATGGCAAGAGTACACTGCCATTGCTTGGTACAGTGAAAGTGAAGTATACCAAGGCCAAAACCACGAACCAAGCCAAAACAAGATTGCAAAATAGAATCACAGAGGCTCTTAATTCAGTAGTTGAGATGCATTCCCTTGGTTCTGGATTAAAAAACACAAGCCTTATGAGTTGTAACAATATAACAAAAAGGTCCATTCCGGCAGAATCCTAATTTTAAGCATATGGCCATGACAGAGTAAGAGCAGAAAAGTTAAACTCTCCATGACTCTGATCTGAGTAAATGGGCATCACAGAAATTGACAAAATATTTTGAGCAATTCGATATGCTTCCTGAGTCACACGATAAGATTCCACGGAAGATCCACGTTGATTTCTGATAGTCACCTCGAACTTGGAGACGTAATGCCCCAGAGTCCGCAGTACAAAAAGGATAATTGAAACTAAACATTTCTGGTACTAAAATTGAAGAGAGCCAAAAAATGACCTACATCAAACTGTATGAAACTCTATCTGGATCTAACATGTAATCAACCAATACTTGAGCCTTCAACTTACCTGACGAAATGCTTGAGTTTGTGTTTCCACCAACATCCATATTGCTGCTAGATTGAAACATTCCAAAACCTGCCAATGAAACAGACAGATGATACTTATCATTCTATTTAGTCTACTGTAGAAACGTTACCTACCATAATCATCAATTCTTCATGACAGCAGGAACATGATACATGACTGTGACTCTGTGACATAGACTAAATCATATCACCAGAAAGGTTAAACAAATCCTTCATATAATAAACACTAAATTAGTAATCCTCCGCCCCAGAAAGAACAACATTACTATTTTCACGTTTTGCAGTCGAACTAATGTTAAACTGTAATGGTAAAATGTTCAATCAAATTAGATAGGTAGTATTAAACACAACCAAACACCGAAAAAACATGCTAAAAAACACTCAACTAACAAAATTCTAGGCAATTCTGCATCATAATAAGCATAAACGTTCAATCAAGCCATTTAAAGGACAGGTTTCCTCCAAAGCAATCGAAATGGACACAATATCAAGCACAGAAATTCAACAGAATTCGAGACAGAGCACATCATAATTATCTAACAATATGAAAAAAGTTGGAAGTACACTTACGAGAATTGGAAATAGGAGCACCAAACGCCATTGTTGATTGATTCTTCCTCAGAAAGTTTTTTGTGTTGGATTGATGATGAAGATTCGGAATTTGAGTTTGAGGTATATATATCTACTATTGGGAAGTGGGGACGTGTAGCTTATAAATAAAGCTAGTGGGACACGTCGATCTTAATTTCAATATATACCGTGGTTTTCTTTATTTCTTCTTTCGGACCTAATAATTTTTCCATCTTTCATCCTAGTCCTCAGTCTTATTTATTTTTATATCTAAAAGAAGGATAATTATGTCATTATATACATCAATAAGAAAATAACAAAATCCTAATGACAACTAATTCTCTCGCATATATACCTCTGGCATATTACCGATCTGGATCACCCCTTCGACCCATTCGTCATAAATTGCTCATCCTTTTCAGATTTACCTACATTGAATTTAGGGGTGGGAATGGTTGATTAAAAACCATAACCAACTAATAACCATTTACTTTTCCTAAACGGTTATTAACTATAACCGTAACTGTTTAGCAACCGACCGGCTACAACTGTAACCAACCTGACTTCAGATTACGGTTACGGTTAAAAACCAGAGTAACGATCGAGAAATTTTTTTACGAAAAAAAAAAAAATTTTGCGAATTTTTATTTTTTTTTGCAATTTTTCACCTCGAGTAAGAAAAAGTTTTCAAAAAACTGATCAATAACCTAAACAAATGTTTATTTCCGGTTATACGACCTAACCATAACCGTTGAGAAAATTTTTCGGTTATGTTTATGGTTATGGTTATAAACTAAATTAGAATAGTGGTTATGATTATGGTTATTAACCAACCATTCCCACCCCTAGTTGGATCAATCTCATGGCGATACTCAATTTCCATTATAAAAGTCGAGGGCACGTCAATTTTGAAAATTTGACGGAGCATGGATGGAATTGGAAAAAACTTACAGTAAATTTTCCTATATATGTGTTTCATAACAAAATGAAAATTCATTCAATATGATCCAGATATTAATATTAACATGTCGATCTCTTAACATAATTATATTTTCTTATATTGTGCGTCTTGTATTTGGTTCCACACTAAGTAATACTAACAGTTGTTCAGTTTTATTGAAACAACATCTAGTAGCCTTCACAAGCCTGGAGTGATTTCTGAACAAGATAGAGGTGTTAACGTGAAAGACCATTTACATTGTCGGACTAGAATGAAGGTCAGATACATGTAGATCTCTATGTTGTACTTTCAACCCCGTTGGATCACAAATAGTAAGATTCGTCGGAAGGCATTAATTGAAGATATAAATATTCTTAGGCTACATTAGAAGCCAATAAGTGTTTGTACACTCGACGAGAATAGATCCCAAACCATTTGCATCGGCAAAATGATAAAAGTTCTTTGCTAAAGCATCTGCAACTTCATTTTGGTTCCAAATCGGGATCTATTTTGAAAGTGCAATCCCAGGCCAGGGAGACTACAACACACAAGATTAGCTAGGAACAAATTGTATAGAATATTTCCTTAGGGCAAATTATACCAGATTTAGTTCTACATAATTTTGTGTCTGTGAGACAATCTACCGTTAATTTAAAAGGAGATTGACCCCATGTTATTATAAAAATATCTTGGTAATTAAATGTAATTTTTTTTTATATAAAAACTCTATTGTTCTTACAAATCAACACCTGAATTCTCGATAATAGTTTTTATATATGTTTTAACTTTTTTTATCTATATAGTAGACGTTCTCCCAATACACTTACTCGTGTAGTCTAATTCTCGTAACTTGCATTCCTTAACACGCAAATTTCCACGAAAAAGACCTTTCTGAAATCCAGAACATGAATGAGTACATAAACAATGTGTAGTAAAACACTTCTCTGGAAGCTATAGTTATCCTCTTATTGGAATGTATATCATCTAGCTCCTTATTGATCACATAATAGGTATGCAGTATAACAGCTGCAGAGACGAAATCATTTGGTTTTCATTTAGGATCAATGGCCACTAAAACCCGCTTACGCAGAGCCACTGGCCAACAAAGAGAGCAGTGCAGTTGAGGTTGGGATTAATGGCGTCGAATTCAGCAGTAGAAAGATTGAAGCTGTTTGCAAGGTCGAAGCAAGTGTCTCCTTTCAGCACTCCAACCACTACGTCACACGCCACTTTTGAAGCTTTCCGAAGTGTGCTACCTGATTAATTTGAAGTTTTCAACAGAGTGCCAAACAAGTTAGACATCATCCTTTTTTTGCGAAAATCAGTGAGTGTAAAGATTTCCGACCTACCTGTAGAGACTGATCTGGCTTCAGCCATGGTGACAAAGAGAAAAAGTGCGATCACAAATGCAGATTTCAGAAAGATGGAGACATTTATGCTTGAGTTGGCCATGTGTATTGTACTTCTGTTGCTGATGAGTATCTTCTTGTTTTTGCTTAAGGATATGGTGTATAATCACTCAAGAGACCTATTTATAGCACAAAAACTGTTAAGCAGGCGGAATCTAATAGATCCGACCTAGGCCGAACATTGATAACAGAGATTTTGGTTGCTGCCGGCACTAACACAATGACATTGAGTTGGTGAGTTTACAAGGAAAACAGGCCTATACAAGCCAAATAATGTACACATAAAATAACATTCATTCTGTGGGTCACATGGTTTATACTAATCTAAATCAAATACCAATATATGTCGTTTCAGGTGATAACGAACTCAGATGTACATCGATCTAGGAGTGAAGTTATAAGAATATAGTTTGTCAAATAAAACCAATCGTAAACCCATCGGACAGACAAGAAACCAAATATATACAACACAATCTTTTGAGCCGGAGGAATAATCTCTCGCCAGCAAAGTATAGTTGTACCTTCATTCATATGAGCGCAGTTCACTAGTTACAGATATTGACAGAAAATATATGAACTGCGTAGTAGTTATAGCTGAAATTTGTGCAAGCAAACATTTACAATGGACATCTACTTATATGACAAACTATTTAGAGCATTTTATACAGTAAGAGCGCAAAATCAGACTACCATACTGGGTTTCGACTACTTGTTCTTATTAACCCTGCCAGTCTTCGTCTTTTTATTAACGGCTTCCTTTCCAGCCTTCTCAGTAGGCACCTGCCATTGAGGGACAATACAATTGGGATTATGAATATGATACACCATCTCAATAGATCAAAGAGGTCATCCAAAGAACTCATGGAAATTTGTGAATGTTACTCTGCTTCTGTACTCTCAACCTTGGGGCTTGGTCTGCAAGCCAAATGTACTGACAGAAAAGCATATTGTGGAGGGTAACCAAGATCCAAACAAAGGCCCACACAAGTCCCGATTTCTGAAAAAATAATTATGAAGTAGGACATAGGTTTCTCCTCTAACAAGAGTTGTACAATGGCAACTGACTGAAATCATATGATGGGGTGTGCCGTGTGTGTGGAGTGTGGACAGTGGAGGACCACTTGGACTGAAATTGACTTTTGACATGTTTATGCAACCGGAGGCAGATAGTATCTGATGCTAAGAATTGGATCTATGGCAGTGTTCGGAGCTGAAGTTTTGAACTACTTAGTTTTATGTTGAATTGTTGATAATTGGAGAGCATAACAATATGGGTGCTCATTAAGTTAAATTTCAAGAAGCAACTCAAAAACACTCAGGACAATGTCATGACTATGGGCATACTGTACTATTGCATTATCATATCCAAATCCTTCTATCAAATAAAGCTATCCTCTTTTGACCTATCAAGATGAAAAAGGAGATAAATCAAAATTTTCATACGCTACCGAGTAGTACCAGCTACCCTGAATAACCTTTTTTCAAAGGTCTTACATACAAATATAGATCCATTCTATTTGTAGATCAAGCAGATAGACACCAGATTAGAAGAAACAGTTATGCTAGATTTATCCTTCAAAGATCTAGAGTACAATGGGATGGACTTTGAGGAGAACTTAATATACAATGATGCAAATGGAAGTACAATATGAAACTTTTTAATTGCAACTTCGCTGCAAATAAGTGTAATATTCATGAAGAAATCAATGGGAAAGAGCAAAATATACTATGTAAAAATGAAATCTCTACAAAGTATTTGGATACACAGGGTCATAACAAAGTCAAGTTGATCAACCAACTACCGCAGAATACTCATGCCAAAAGAGAATGTTATACCTTGCGTTTGGCAGGAACTGATGTGCTAACAGCCGGTTTGGCAGGAACAGATGTGCTAACAGCTGGTTTAAAGAATGATTCTAACCTGCTCGTTAAGAGAGTGAGAACTTGTAAAAATGTCCGAATCATAAGATCCTAACTCAGTATCTTAATCTTCATTATAATCCATACCGGCCCTGAGCTGACTTGTTCTTTGCAGCCTTGATCTTCTCTATCGCCTATATTACAACATCATGAAATAAATCAGGAATCCACAAGGTTTCTTTTTTGGCTGTAAACGCAGGGCAGTATAGGTGCTAATGCTATCACATGCAATTTATGGAAACATGCCTTGGTAACTCTGTCGCTGTTGAACCCATTCTCATTTACCAAAAAGGTTATCAATCCCTGAAGGAGAATAATATAAGTCTCTTAATACCCGGAAAAATAACTAATTCATTCCAAATCATATCTTGCAACATTTCATTACTTCTTCGTCTGGAGCACTCCACTTTAGTTCAAGTTCATTGCAAATGGAAACTGACGGTTCTTTAAACAGTCTTCGAGCTTCTTCATATGCCCAATCTTCTGGTATTTGGTATCTACAAGGAAATGGTGAAAGCGTTGTACAGTGCAGCTAGCAGTGAAAATTCCAGTGGAACTGAAGTAGATGCCCACACTGCGGAAAATAGAATCGTACAAAACAGGGTCTTCTTGTGAGTTGTGAGAATGATTGATTACTTTGCGGTGGAGCCCAAATGATCCACTTCCACATCATATTGCAATTTGTTTGTCTTTAATATATAATATTTACCACAAACTTAATATATGTCACTGGAGACCACCAAAGCTGCCACGAGATCCGACTACTCCACTCAGACTCACTGATCAAGAAACTTGAACAAATAACAAAAAAATGAGCACCTTTCTTTGATGTTCTCCAGCACGTTTTCGATTGAGCCGTGTTGGCGAATTAACTTCAAAGCAGTTTGCCCCCCAATACCTAAGAATGATAACACATCTTACATAAAAGATTCCTTCAAACTTCTTCTCTCTGGCAGGACACAAAGGTCCATGCAAATGTGTATGCAGGTGCAAATATTCAAACACGTAGAGCCAAAAGATGCTGGTCTATTCTACGACACACTAGCTGAACATATTCATTTTATATCCAAGTTCTTTAACTCAACTAATTAGTTATTCTATCTGAGCTAATTATTCTTAACCCACCTTTACAACCATGCATGCATACTGAACCTAAAATTTATGCGCAATGTTTACCTAAAGAGAAATCTTATTTGGACATATAAACATATGCTTTGTACTTCAGAATCAGGAATACCCTTCTCCCAAAAATTGAGACAGCAAGCATATATTTGATAGCTAGAGTGCCACATTTTATTCTTTTCTTTTCCTTTTATTTTGTGAGTGCTCCACAGTGTTACTCATTAGGTCGAGAAAAATACATACAGACCAATAGTACCTTTAATGCTGTCACAGTAGTCGCAGCCAGATAGAATGCAAAGGTCTATAAATTGATCCATTGTAAGGTTCAGTTCCTCCAAAACCTGTAATAATGCATAGAATCAGGTAATGACCTACTCAGAAATGATCAATCACTTCCATATACCTTCGAGACTTCAAATTCCATCACTGGCATCTTTTTGGAACTAGGATCCATTAAGTGGCGGAGAAATCTTGGAGCTCCAAAAGTTAATGAATCCATGTCTTCAGATGCCACAGCATACACCTGATGATCATGTACAGTTAGATAAAATACTTAACAAGACAAGGCCTCGGGATCGGAATGCCTAATGCACCTAACCGACCATTATTTTTCATCGATAGACCCCCAAGCATGGATTACAATCATATCCCTGTCCAGTGTCCACGTACTGTTAATGCACTATATCCAATGACATGATCAACACAATACATACCTTGTCTGATTTGCAAAGAGCAGCACACTGTGCTTCCGCTTCAGAAGGAGCCTATAGAAGTCACAAAACATTTTCACAAAGTTGTATAAAATATGTTTCCAGGAGACGAGCTACTGATTTGTCATTCAAGCTAAGAATTTATTTATTCCATCACCTCAATCACCGGCACTCCCATGAGCCCAAGAAGTTTTTTACAATCTGCATTGTGTTTTCCGGTGACCTGATCAAAGAAAAAGTGAATGCCTCAAATTTCAAAATTGGAGATTCATAGTCCACAATTCCACATAGTGATGCAACTGATACAACGGGAAATCAACCTAACATAAAACATCAGAATAACTAAAGCATCACTTTATTTTAGTCATGTCAAACTAAATTTGACTTTTACTATTCTTTTATAGGGATGCACACTAAACACATGATTTTATCAAGGAGGCAGTTTAAGGTGCATTTGGGACTGTGCATATCATCCTTCGCCGGCAGTTAGTAAAACAACATGATTAATTTTGTACTAGTTGTTCTATGTGAAGCAAGGATCACACATTACAATAATTTCCACATAAAGTTAGTTATATCGAATTTCTTAGGGTGTGTAAAGAAAATCAAAAGAAATTGAGCTAGCCAAAACATATTACTCGTCCATGATAAATTAGGACATGAATCTACATATTACAATGCAAACAAAGAACCACCTTTACAGTTCTTTTACTGAATTTCTCGATATCTTCCTTATTACCAGTCTGCGAAAACAACAAATAATTAGCACCTAGACATCGCCGCAAAATCAATGAGAAAAGGGGCCAAAAGTGGATGGATAAAGCAGGATGTAGAAAACATATAATATGACAGGATATGAAAGATTCGACCTCTAGTGCATCACGCAGGTCGTCAGTGGCATCAGCTCTTCTAGAGAATCTGTGTTCACCAAATTATGTTTGAAAAATAAGCAAGTGGCACGCAACCCAACAGTAGCAGGCTGCGATTGAGAATGAAGTGTTCATTACCGTTTCGCAAGCTCTTGTTTTTTCAGCTCAGGTGGTTTTCCATCAAAAACATACCTAACAGAAGTAAGCATATTTATGAGCTCAATGAAAACTAATGAGTGAAGCTGCAGATTAGCAGAACAGTGGGTAATTTATATGAATATATAGTAAAGCGTACACTGGCTTAATTCCAGCTTCCAGAAGTCTGATTGTCCTTGTAAACATCCCTTGCAAATGGCTAAAAGTTCAATAATGAAACTATAAAAGATCATGTCAAAGTTTCTTATAGCCTAGGATGTAGTGTAGCACTAATTTTACATATGCCTCTGCTTGGAATAACTTCAACATTAAGATATGCTCAACAACGAGACGATGCTATTAAGCAGCTTCCACTAGCTGCTGGCGTACACCTTGTGTTAAGTTATGGTTAATACTTAATACGGTCCTGCGTAATATTTACAGCTACGACCACAGAGGCACGGATTGACCAGTCCAGTAATCTCCAATACATGATTAAGATGTATGCATACCTCGTAACTTCACCAGCTTCATTGGTGAGCATTTCGGTACCACTTCTTCCTACCACAATCTGCAAAATCAAACATTAGAAAACTCACAGGCAGTCGTCCATTGACCCACCACACATGCAGCACTAAATTCAAGACAAAGTCAACCAGTTAAAAGAACATTTTTCAAAACTAAGCATATCACATATCTGATAACTCAAAAATCAGGAGCGATGAATCATTCGAATCGGTAACAAATTCACGAAATTGAAATCTCCATGTGGAAGTAAAATTAAAATCACTTACAAGGAACTGATAGATGCTCATGCTAGCGTCAATGGCGATTTTGCGGCCGAAATAGGTTTCGAACTTCTTCTCTTTCATCGACTTGGGCGCATTATCCGCCAAAACCTTCATTAAACCCTAGAATTATGGCAGCTCGGTTAATTGGTTTCGAGAAGGGGACAAAAAAACAGAGAGAGTTGAGTTGAGAAGGTGATTGTTACCTTGATTCCCATTTTGATTGCATGTAATCGAAGAAAAAGCCAACTGATTGACTTTCGGAGTTACAGAATTAGTAGAAGACGATCAACTGAAGAAGAGAGTAGCCAGGTCATCATCTTTCTTTCCCGCGGATGCCACGTGTTTTATTAAACTTGTAGGCTGGTTTCCAAAATATCCCATTCGGAATTTTGGATTAAACTTTCATTTGAAATTTCGAAACAATCCAATAATAGTATTTTTCTACGATCATATATAATAAATAAAAAAATTAAAATATTCATTCTGTTAAATTTCAAAATGATAAAGTAAAAAATTTATAATTCTTAAAAATATTATTTTAATTTTAACAATATTTTAGAATATAAATTTAATTTTTTTATTAATATTTGTATTATAAGACGTAAGGGCAATGAAGGGTTGCCAAGACGGTATCGTCCTTTTTCCTTATAATTATTTAAATTAAAAGAATATAAATATTAATTAAAAAATAAAATTTACCTTCTAAAATATTTTTAAAAATAAAATAATACTTTTTTAGAATTATTTATTTTTATATGAGTAATTTAAAATTTAACATAATAAATATGTTAATTTATTTATTTATTGTATATGTGATTGTAGAAACGTTTGTATTATTCATCAATGTTATTGAAATATTTAACATGAGATCTTGTGGAATAATCAAATAGAACTATCTGGTACTTTATAAAGCAATCAAAATATCCATAAGCTTTGATAAAAAGAAATGATACAACAACAAAGAAATAGGCCAACATCAGTACATTAGTACATCACTACAGTCTAAAGCTTCTTTCACTCATTCATGTGCCATTTTCTTTATTCCTTGATTTAATGGCACCTCTATTTTCTTCATCACTTTGTGATGCCATACTCCTCGGTTGTGGAGTAATCGTGTGTAGGTGTCATTCTCGGCTGCTCGTTTGCTCTGGCTTTAAGCAAAGCTATGTCACTGACAGACTGCATTTCTGGAGTCCTAGGCGCAGCATTGATGACACTACTACTATCATCAACATTTTTGTACTTGTACCAACTTGCCCAATACAGATAGTGAAAGAAGTTGAGGATACTCAAGACTGCCAGGAACCAGTAAAACAGATTCAAATTGTTCCTGTTAATGTCCGCTCCATGCAACCATCCTTGTTTGCTAGGCGCTATACGCTTACTCACCCCATTTATAATTTGCACAAGAACACTGCTCAAGAAATTACCAAGGGAGAGTGAAATCCACGCGAAGGACGTAGAAAGTGACTTCATTCCTGCAGGAGCCTCTCTGTAGAAAAACTCCATCAAGCCCACAAGAGTAAACATGTCAGCTATGCCAAAAATTCCATATTGATACGAAAGCCAGAAGAGACTTATAGGCTTCAATGGATCCTTCAAGGCTGCGTTCCTTCTTTTCACTTCTACTAATGCTGCTATAGCCATGGATAGAGCTGAGAGCACTAGGCCAACGCCCACACGCTGAAGTTGCGTGATGCCTGCTGGATGCTTGGTGAATTTGCGGACTAATGGTACAAAAATCTGGTCATAGATTGGAATGAGGATAATCATGAAAACCAGAGGAATGACAGGAATTGATGCGGAAGGGAATTTCAATTTCTTTCCGACGTGAGAGTCCATTATGTAGCCCTGTATGATTGAAAAGGTTTGTAGTTGTGCCTGACATGTGTTCATGAGGATGGTGCTGGCTATAATTGGCATCATCCTGATCAAGACCTGTTACGAAACATATATAAACGGATTAAATCCACAACTCTCTATAAAGTTCAATTTTTTATAGATGAGTAGATGACAGTACCTTGGTTTCTTCCACTTGTGTCACGGTGCAAACTCTCCATGGTGATGGTTCTACATTTGGGGCAAGAATTGAAGCTTTGTCTAAAGACCTAAGGTCCAAAATCAGACACTGTCAGTGAATCAAACAGAAATAATGAATGATCTACTTCTGCTTCAATTTTTCGTTGCTGAGATTTGATTAATGAAATGCAACTTTTCATCTCTGATGAGTGTTGAGAATAGAGTTGATACCTGAACTGTTCGGTGTGACAGACTTTCACTTCTTTCGAGTCTGCATCATTGATCTCGTACAACTTATTTGAGCTCTCTGGGTGCTCCAAACGTCGATTTTTGAAAGCCACGACTATAACCTGAGGACAGTATGCCAAAAAAATGGTTTCCAGCCCTTATGACTTGCGACAATTTGATGGAAATAACCACAGCAAAAAAAACATCTGGGAGTATTACCTGTACTACCCTTACAAGGGGGCTGCCTTTTGGGTCTTCAAGCCGATAAAAGGGCTTCCCGGCTGCCAAACAGATATAACCAACGAATGATCCGAGTGTACAAATTAGGAATCCCTTCCACCAGTTCTCATTGTTCTTGTTAGTAGCAATACCAACGACGACAGTAACTCCAATGGCTGCACCAGTAACAATGCTTAACATTAGCCAATTGAAGTAGCTTGCAAGACCTTTCGCTCCCTTCAGATCCTTGGCGTTAAACTGGTCAGCCCCGAGAGCTGGAAGAGCCCCCCTAATGCCACCAGCGCCTAAAGCCAACATAGACAAAGACAGGTAGAAAAACGCAGACACTCCACCTTCCAATTTGCAGTTCAACTTGCCACATGGTTTTGGTTGCAAATGATCATGGCTGGCTTGAATTGTCATCATCATTAGCGCCTACAACACAAAAATATACCAAGTTACTCGTGGGAATTGAACACGGGTTATTTGTATATTACAAGAACTTGAGAAGAGCCACTCAGTCAAAGAATAAAAAAAATTCTAAAATAATATTTTTTCTTCTCTTTTCGGGGACCCCGATCTTGCCCGGGGCTCAGCCCGCCCCTGCTCAGAATATTTCTGTAAAATCAATTCGTAGTTAAATTTGAAAAAATTTGACTATTAAAATTCAAAGTGGGAAGATTAGGATGCGACGGAAGAAGTTTTATAATTCGAAAGCCCGGCCCCTTCATACCAAACGGAACCATAATCCCTAGCCCTAGTTAATTACTAGACCTTTGATATACCTCTACGATTCTGTTTGAAGATTGTGAAGAACAATGTTTGATGTTCTACCAATTGAGATACTCCACGAAATACTTGGACAACTAACTGCAGAGACTCTGTTCCAAATTCGATGTGTCTGCTAGCAATGGCGTTCCATGATCGACAATCCTGTTTTTGCAAACTCGTATTCGAACAACTGTGACGTGCTATCAATCAGAACGGACAAAGGAAATCTTTACTCCATACCTGATACCTATCCATCAATTCAAGTATAATTTCAGCGTTACCCCAATGATCGAGGCTTTACAGGTAACCAGCCCAATCCGTTCTCTTATCCGTGCACCTTCTGCATTGCCTACGCTACATGATCAGATTCTCATACGTACCTCAGAACCGAAAACCTTGGTTACTATGGCAACCTTTCACAGGAAAGTTGGTTCATTCAATACCACCGTATGTAGAGACTGGAAAGGTATCGATGATCAAATCCACAGCTTATGCTGGTGTAGGCTATGATGTTGTTAGGAATGGTTACAAGATTGTGAGAATTACTCGTTCATCACATCGATTTTCATTAAGTACTTTAATATATTCTACAGCATCTGCAGCTTGGCATAAGGCTGATGATATCCAATGTTGTGACGATTCTCACTGGTCTGCTGGAGCATTTGTTTACGACGCGTTACATTGGGTTATGACTTATGATATTCATGGAGGGTGTTACATTAATCGAATATGTAGTGGCTCTTGATCTTAGAACTGAAAGTTACAGGAAGTTTCTTGCACCAGGGAATGGAAGTAAATCATACTCCTTCAGCTGCGGGGATAATAGTTTGGATGCACTGGGAGGGTACTTACTTATGAGTCGTTTTTACGCGAAAACAGGATACTGAGAGGAGTACATACTATGGGTTCTGGAGGATTATGGTAGAGGAGACAACTGGACTTGCTTGACATCGATGACAAAATGCCAATGCATACAAACGGTCTATCCCGAGACCTGTAGCCTATAGCAAAGATCAGCATATAATAATCCACAGATACCATCAGATTTGGTGGTTGGACTTGCAGAGCAATAAATTAGTGAAGGTGTTTACTCTCCCAACTATGCCATGCGATACTTTTTCTTGTCAAGTGTTGCCTGCCAGACTTAACTGGCTTAATGGAACCTGTAGTGCTACGAATGGAACATCAGGGCGGAAGAGAAAAAGGTCCAATGATAGGTAGAGGCTCAGGTTAGAGTGTTACTAATATATTCTTTTCTAATATTAAGCTAGTAATTAAACTTTTTTGTGATTTAGTTTTGCATCTTATTTGCATATGCCAAATGATGATGATTTATGTTGGACTGCTTATAAGTTATATCAGTACTGGATATTTATATATACTAGCTGGTTAAAAGAACTATCCTTATAAATTGCATGTCTCCATAACTCCATTAATCACTGGTAAATTTGTATTGTACAGAAAAGCGAAATTAGAAGCTGATTCAACATGGCGAAATATATGAGTTTTGGCTAGAATAAGCTTTGAGCCTACTAGTAGCAGAAATCAATTGCTAAAAAAAAGTGAGATAGATGGTCTCTGCGAGTAGGTGTATCGTATATGTATGAGATGAGTTGGGCTTACCAGCACTTCAATAGTTCCGAAAATGAGAACAGTGTAGAATCTGTTGATATAAGTATCGGAGATGAAGCCACCAACAACAGTGAGCAAGAAAGCTGATCCCAGAAAGTTGGTGAGGGTGTTTGCTGAGGTAGTGAGATCAAAGTACATCTTGTACTCAAAGTAGAGAACCAGACTCACCATGTTGGCCACAAATCCGATGTTATCCAATGCCGCCAACACTGCACATTATATCAGTCATAAGCATTAGTTGATTATGTATTGATCACAAACATGCACATTTCTGCTGAAAACAAAAATTCCAAACATTATAAGTCAGTTAGAGATTAAAACTTCACCATAGATGAATGATGTGGCCCTGAGACCGCCTTTTCGTTTGATATCTGATGGGGACACAGTGTTGTAACCTGTCTCGGCATCATCTCTAGGTCCGTATGGCATAACAACGTTAGCTGAGACATCCATTTGCAAACTGGTAGCTACACTTAGCGAATACGTGAGAAATGAAATGAAGTTGGTTCGGATGTGAGATTTGAAGAGGATTTGCTGCAGGCCATTGATACTATATTGTTGACGCAGCAGATTAAACTGAGACAAAGAAGGCGTTATCATTAATAGTTCACTGAATGATACATATTGTGTATGAAATTGAGCCGTTGTATATGGAACCAAAATAATAAAACATAAATGTATGACCCGCCTTCTCAATCTTTGAAAAATCTTCTTTTTATATTAAGTGTCAACATAGTAACAATCATCTTTGCCGAATGATAAATTTTCTGACTTATAAATACTTTCGAGCCAGACTTCTACGTACCTAATTAGTGCATCAGATAACTCAGAAAATTGACATTTACACTAACTTCCACAGGATGGCAACTCTATGAAACTAGTTGTATCTCCAAATGAAGTGAATTGCGTTTTTATTCGCTTAATCTTTAAAGATTTGTCTGACTGCATCACACGTCGGGTTAATAGATACAACCACAAGTCCACACCGCACAATCTCACATGTTACGTTGTATAAGAACTGTCTGAGTAATTCCGAAATCAAACCCGTCCAGACTTCGATGTAACCGATTCAGTGGCCAACTGATCTAAAAACTTATCACACAATGTAGTTTCACCAAAACAGAGCTTCATGTATGACTATCACAGGAGATTATTCTATAGACCGAGTCTATAATTAAATTAAACCACCTAGGAAATGAATTTGATTGAATATAAAAGAAATTTTCAAGTCGATTATTTTCAACAAAAATTTCTAAGATCTAATATAGAAGAATCTGCCGGCTACCACGATTCAAGTTCTTCAAAACCTTGTTCTCGTTCCTCCATTGATCCAGCTCAATAGCATATTCCAAATTCGAAATATCAAACTCCATGTTCCATTTTGTTCACATCTCCAGCTTAATCTCACACTTGGCTCCTTAAGCTAGCTTACAGTTCAGCTCATAGCTCTCCCTCCTCTGTTTACATATTTGGCTTTGCTGTAAGAGAGAACGAAATTGAGGCTATGGCATACTGGAATAGTGGACGAGCGGGTCAGATGAGAGGGAAGAATAGGGGTGGGCGTTTGGATGAGGTATTGGAAAAATCCCGATCCTAAATGGTTTTATCCCGAAAATTTTGATTCTGTTTGGAATAAATTTTGAATTATCATATTAAATTTTGGGACGGTATTGTGATTGATTTTACATTCCAACTGAAATTTGGGATCTCAAATGAAATTTTATATATTTATATAAAATATATATGTATATAAAATATTGAAATAATTATACTTTATAAGTAGAATATTTTGAATTTTTGATAGTATAATGTTTTTTAGGTTGGAATTACTTATTTGCATTACATTTTGTATATCAATTATGGATGTTCTTGATTTTTGAAGTAAATTTAGTACTTAAATTTTCTTGTTGGTTTAATTATAGTGGAATTATATGTATGATAATGTTTATAGTTTGGATCAAATATCTTATGTTACCGATATTTATTTAAGAATAGTAAAAAACAACTAAATATTTGAATTGTATGATAAATGTGCATTAGGTTTATTTGTGATTACGAAATCCCGTCCGAATCTCGAAGTCTCAATCCCAAAAAATTCCACTTTATTTGGGACGAGATTGTGATGTGAAATAATTGTCCGGATCCTGAAATTTCAAAGTCCCAAATTTTCCGCCCGACGTCCACCTCTAGGGAAGAAAGGTGCTGAGGACTTTCGAAATAGCACATGAGCAATTGGGAATTTTCTGCAATTAGGGTTTCAGCTAAAGAATTGGGCTTTAGAGTAGGTTGTAAGTACGGCCTTTTACCTAAAGTCTGACCTACCCATCATAGGCGGGTGGTAAAAATTCGACACTAACTTTTTTGTCAAGATGAGACGGAACGGGTGATTTTAATGCTGCTGGATGACGAATGGATGTGATGGATTTGGTAAAACCAAATGACATAAACTCAATTTACAATTTTACATCATTTATAGTTTTATAGAAGATGTAAATGTTCGTGGTTTGCTAGTGCTAGCGATAGTGTGCCGAAAATATTACCCATATTGTACATTGATATATTAAACACTTCCTAGTGTCTTTGTTTGGTTAGCCGGAAATACTAGTTTCGGCACATAATTGATTCCACATTTTAGTTAAATATTTTTGCAGATACAAATTGGTTGGACAAGTTTGTAGATGGATACTATATGGAAAGATCCATGAAGATCTTGGATATATATACAAGAAGATGGAAGTCAAATAAGCTGAGAGAAGATCACAACAAATCAAATGGGTTTGGTCCTGACTCTCAAAGAAGTTTTGGAAGATAAATACATAGTTTATGGCCCGTCGAAACTCGACGGGTATTAAAGATACATATATAAACATGTTATAATATAATATATTTATTTTTTAAAAAATACGTACAAAATAAATAGATTAATTTAAATCAATCATATTATAATAAAATAAAATTTTAAAAAAGAACTAGCATGATATGCTGATAGTACAAACTATTTATAAACCCGTTAAAATCCGACATATTATCTACGTACATGTACGGGTTGTATACAACTGTGCCCGTCTTAATCTCGATAAAAAACCGATCAGAATTTGACCCATTCCCAATTTGACACACAATCCGTCTAGAATTTAAAATTTCCTAAGTTTTTGTTGGGGAAAACGGGGCTAGGGTGATACCCATCTCTTCCTCCATTCGACCATACAAAAATTTGTGAAAATATATAAGATATTATATTAGTGAAACGTTTATGCAAGAAACATGTGGAGAATTATTTTCATAAAAGGAAACATCCGCTCCCATGTAGGGGAACCCTCCCCCCCCCCCCCCAAAAAAACCAATGTATAGGTCTGGATCGATTGCATACCTCTGATACCCGTCTAAAACTCGTCATGCTCAAAATCCAACCCACATTAAAACCCAATCCGGACCAAATTCTGAATTCGATTCATACACAAAGTTGACACTCAATTCGCCTAATATTCAAAATGGCCCAAGTTTTTGTCACCCCACCCCCACCATCCGACCTTAAAAAGTTTGCGAAATTATGTTAGTGAAGCATAAAAAATTTGCCTCGGTAGGGGTACCACCATCCTACCAACAAAAGTTTACTTAAAATATGTGGAGAATTATTTGCATGAAAGGAAACATTGTATCCCACGTATAAAAGTACCCCTCCCCCATGTACATGTACTAATTAGGTACACCTGCGCCCATCCAAAATTCACAATGCCCAGAATCCAACCAACACTAAGATCCAATATGGACCCAACTCATAGAGAAATTAATTTGAATTCGACCCGTACACAAATTGACACACAATCCGTCTAAAATTCAAAATGGCCCAAGATTTTTTCAAGGGTAGGGTGGTACCTACCTGATCCTCCGCCGACCATACAAAACATTGTAAAAATATGTGAGAAATTATGTTAGTGAAATAGAAAAAATTTGCCCCAGTAGGGGTACTCCATCTCCACGAACAAAAGTTTATGCAAAAACATGTCGAGAATTGTT